>PVIU01019970.1:0-35086 GCA_004026605.1 Ondatra zibethicus
TCTCTGTCGCCTGGTCAGTCACCAGGTTTTTGGGGCCATCAATATCTAAAAGGAGAAGAACTGATCAATAAAGACTAGGAGCAGGCACCAAAGAACGAGACCATTTGTCCTGGGCGGGGAGACTTTCCAGTTCTTACAGTTTCCCCATATCCAATGTGCATTTTCAGTGTTTGATGGCCAGAGACCTGGTCTCCACAGCAGAGCTCAGGGCCTCAAGGAGGCAGCGCAGGAGAGCAGAATGAGCGCTGCACCCAAAGGGACTGGGTTCTGCCTGAAGAGGCAGAGCTGAGGGGCAGGAGGCACCTTAGGTTCCAGTCAGCAGACTGAGGACCTCGTCGCGGCTCTGCCATCAGCCAGCTGTTGGTAGCCTCGGGCCACTCAGATGCTTGTAAGCTCTGCTTCTTCACCTCTAAAAGTATGTACAGACTGTTATGTAGACTTCGGGTTCCTTCAGAGACTCATCTTCAATGTGTGCACCTGCCTTCATCAATTATTAACTTTGTTTTATTACTTGGACAAGTTGCCTCACTGTCTTCTGCATTTGTAAAATGAAAGTTTTTAGGTGTGTGTGTGTGTGTGTGTGTGTGTGTGTGTGTGTGTGTGTGTGTGTGTGTGTGTGTGTGGTTAGTTCTGTCAACTAAAATAAAAACAATGTTTACAGTTCCTGGACCTCAGTATATTCATTCTGAGGTTCAAATTGTAAGAAATGGCATTCCAGCCCTTGTCCCTTAACTTCTTCCACAGAGGAAACAAAAACTGGAGATGGGAGATGTTTATTTATAGCTTGTGGATTTTTATGTCATAGTGTTATATCACATAAGCTAATAACATGTTATGACTGTCCCTAGCACTGAGTAGATGCCCAAGACCTTCAATTATCATCACTAATGATGAAATCAATTCATTGACACTTTATAAATCCAAGACATTACTTTCCTCCATACTATATAGCAGAAGGCAATCAAAAATATATTTTATCAATAAGCTAGTAATATTTCCTTCTTCTAAATAATTCATTGCAAAGGCCATTTTCCTAAGGCCATTTGCACAAAGATTCTACTTCTTATGTTGCTTTAGGCTATGACCACAAGAAACTGGAATCTAAATTCCTACTTCCTACAAGTAAGGCAGCATCAACAGTTTTAGGATCCTTGACTGACCAACCATGTCCAGACTATTAAGGAAGTTGGAGAGGCCAGTATGTTAGGACTTAGAGAATGGAATTATTTGAAAAGACAGTGTGTACCTTAGGTGAGGTCTGAATTTAATTTCTTTCACCAGGATCCCTGGTAGAGCTTATTGTGTTTGCTATGGAACAAAAGATCTCAGCAAGGGTGATTAGCAATGCTTAAGACATTCTGATTGCCACAACTCAGTATAGGGGAGAGGGACACAGGGGTGTGCTAAACATCCTCCGAAACACTCACACACACACACCCCTGAAACAAAGGAGTGCCCTGCTCAAATGTCAATAGTGATGAGGTTGAGAAGTCCTTTCTAAGGCACGAGAATCAGTGAGCTGGTATATGGCATGTAGCTAAAATACCTCATCTATGAGAAAAAGGCCAGTTGCTCTCACACAGAACAAGAGGGGCTTCAGCGTTTCATACAGACTGTGTGTTATTTGAGTGGACATAGGATGCATACGTGTTTCCCATGAACTAGTATAGTAAGAAGGAGAGGGCTGTGTTTTTGGCATCCAGTTAGCTTATGTTCGAAATAATTACACAGAAACTGTATTTATTGGAATACTGTCTGGTCCATTAACTCTAGTCTCTTATTAGTCAGTTTTTACATATTTGTTTAACCCATTTTTAATAATCTATGTGTTACCATGAGTCATGGCTTACCAGGAAAGATTTAGTGTGTCTGACCTGGCAGGCTTTGTGGCGGGCAACTCTCCCTGACTCTGCCTTTTTTATCCCAGAATTTCGTTCTGTCTACTCCACCCACCTAAGGGCTGTCCTATCAAAAGGCTAAGGCAGTCTCTTTATTTAACCAATGAAAGCAACACACAAATACAGAAGATCCTCCTACATCAGACTAGATATCAGTTGAGCGAAGTGGGGGTATGCCTGGGGTTGTGTCAAGAGCTGTTCTGGAAGCACAGCTAGAGAAGAGAGGATGCCATCAGAGCAGTTTTAGGATCCTCAGCTGACCAACCTTGGTGTGTTGGTCAGCTGGGGCGGGGGGTTAGGACGGAGGAGAGGTAATGGGTCAGGAAGAAAAATAAAATGTACTTAGCCAACTGAAAGAACAGGACTTAAGTACAAGGAAGAAAACAGAAGAGACGCTGAGCAATGCCTCTTCCCATGGCAGGCAGTTAGCATGCAAACAGCTAACTGCAAATGAAGGATGGATTCTTGCATGGAAATGGACATTTTCATTACTAAAAAAAATCAACACTGGGGGGAAGGACTAGACACTGGCTTATTTTTAGATAACAAAACACTGCAATTATTTCTGCCTAAAACATTCATCCAAAGGGCAGAAATAGGAACAAACTTCATTGGAAGGGTTTAAACAAGGGAGGAATTTTTCAAAAGCAAAAATGGTTTGTGGCTCACAACCTGCAAGTCTGGCTCTCTCAGCGTGACAGTTACTTGTGCTTTCTTTGTAGCTGCTTCTTGCCAAAGCAAAACACTTATCCCTAATAACAGATGAGGTACACAGGTAGAAGAAAGGTGGAGCCTGTGAGCAATAAGCAGCCGTCTTTGACGACCACAGTTTGGAGACTACAGTATGAGACATCCATTCTGAGAGAAGGAGGTAGACAATTTGCTAGGGAGCACAATCACCTCTAATCAACGAAATCATCCTGCCTGCCAAGGTTAGAGGAAGAGAAATCAACCTAACATCTTACAAGCTTAGCCATGGCATAGAGGTAAGGCATGCTCCATCACCTGTGGGGGCCTTGGTATTGGCCTTCCTGCTCTCCTGAGTCCCCTTCTGGGCCCATACGTGGACCTTGTACTCCACACCCGGCCTCAGGCCCGTCAGGACAGTGCTGCTCTTCTCCTTAGACACGGGCACCTCCCTGGTCTCGCCATCAGCAGAGGTGTAGCTCACTATGTACCTGTCAATGTTGGCCTGAACAGGGTCCCAGGAGACGCTGAGAGTGTTCTCTGTGACTTGGTCAGTCACCAAGTTTTTGGGGCTGTCAAGGTCTGAAAGGGAAATATTTGAAAGTTTAAGCTGTAGCAGTGGAAGGCACACCCCATTATCCTGCTTTTTCTGTCCCAGAACATTCAGCAGGCAGTGGGTTACCACACTAAGTCTCTGCTGGGAGTCTAGGGAGAACGCAGTTTCTGAATCTCAAGTGCAAAGTCAGGCTAGCTATATACTTAGCATCTTTTCTTGACTTTCGGCTCCCTAAAATGTAGAAAGAACAATAACTTCCTAGTAACATATGGTACATCAAGACAGCCAATTAAACACCTGCCACACTGTCAGGGTACCTAATTTATCATTTTATCAATGGCTGCTTCACCGGTGAGAACCTGGAAGTATTGTCACAAATACAATCATAACCAGACCCTCTGCACATATCCAGTGGGTCGGTTAGCAGCACCACTTCTAAGAAGTTGTAGTGCTCTCACTGAGACCTGAGGTGTGCTGACTGGGCTTGGCTGGCAGGCCCATGAGTCCCAGGGATCCACCTGTCTGCCTCCCAGTGCTAGGATTACAAGTGTGTGCTCCCACATCCAGCTTTTCACACGGGTGCTAAGGATCAGACTCGGAATGGGCAGCAAGCCCTCTGCCGTCTGAGCACTCTCTCTACCACACCCCTAACCCCCCAGTGTCACTCATCTTAACATATCTCAGACCCCAACCTGTGGGACCACACACACACTCAAATCCACAAGTTCACATTTCGTTCCAACGGTTCATCTCTCTGCTCACCTGTGGGAGCCTTGGTGTTAGCCTTCTTGCTCTCTCGATCGCCCTTCTCGGCCCACACGGACACTTTGTACTCCACACCTGGCTTCAGGCCAGTCAGGACTGTGCTTCTCTGATCCTTCCTCACTGGGACCTGCTTTGTCTCACCATCCACAGAAGTGTAGCTTACCACATACCTGTCAATGTCAGCTTCCACTGGGTCCCATGAGACAGAAAGAGTGTTCTCTGTCACCCGGTCAGTCACCAGGTTTTCAGGGCTGTCAATTTCTTCAAGGAAGATACAAAATAAGAGGGTAGGCCTTATTACTCTCTAATTTCTAAACAGCCAAAGGCATAGCCAAAATAACGATGTCAATTAATTCGAGTCACCTATATGCCAGGGATTGGGAGAACTTAAAGCTTTAAGTGGACATGTGGTCAGAGCAAACTTCTAGTATAAATGGAAGAAAGGCTCTTCAGATCCTGCAAATACATAGATTAATTCTGTAAACTTTTTTCCACAAGTCGCTCTGGCTTTTAAAGAAATGACTTTTACATATGGAGTTTTCCTTTGCAAGTATGTTTCAATAATCTTCTCCACCTACTCTGATATGTTCTTTGGGAAGACAAATGTTCTAGAAGTAGGAGCTGCCGATGTTTTGTACATAAAACATTGTGTCTGCGGCCAGGGCCTGGGGCGAGCTTTAATCTGACGGTACTGAGGGGTGGGCTAGTGAAAATGACCCTAGCAGAATCTGCCTGAGTGTCTATGTGACAAAGCTGGATTAGAGCCTCGGCTCTGGTTTTCTGGCTTCCTCACTTAGGAGAAATTGTGCGGTTTAGGTTTCTGTCTCTGCACCTCTGCAGAGAAGGAAGGAGCAGCCCTTCCTCAGAGACGAACTGCAGTGTGGTCAGTGTTTATATGGCCAGCTATTAATAATGGCATTTCAGGTATGGGATCTCACTTCCTCCTCAAAATGTAAGGTAACAACATTGTACCTTGCTAAACTGCAACGCCTTGATTACCCTTCTCTAAAAGCCAGCTCCTCCAGAGTGTTCCCAGAAGGAAAGAGCATTTCACCCTGCACATCGCAGCTTGCCAGGCCTGGCAGTCACCTCAGTAAAACATGTAGTCCTATGAGACAACTGACCTTAAGAAGCACAGAGATGCAACCATACCACTGACATCTGTCATGGAAAGATAAAGGCTCTAACTCCTAGGGCACTGAGCTGCCTTTAATGTCCCAGCCTCATCCCTTGCTACTATACCACCTCACAGACATGTCCACCTCAGAGGACACTTGAGATTACCTAATGGCCCAACCTCATACTTGAGGCCTTTACACATGCTACTTCCCTGTTAGCTCCCACCTGTCCTTCCAGGCTCTCTTCAAACCCTCTCCTCCCCACACTGGCTTTGGGCAGTGTTTTATCACAACAGTAGTGAGCAAACTTGCTGTGTGTCGATTGTTTTCTATGAATTAGCTCATTGTGCTTGGCTGGTTGTGTGTCAATTTGACACAAGATAAAGTCATCTGAAAAGAGGGAGCCTCAATTAAGAAAAGATCACAAGATCAGCCTGTAGGCAAGCCAGTAGGGCATTTTCTTATTCAGTGATCAATCCTGGGCTGGTGGTTCTGGATTCTATAAGAAAGCAGACTGAACAAGTCATGAGAGAAAGCCAGTAAGCAGCTCTGTGGCCTCTGCATCAGCTCCTGCCTCCAGGTTCCTGTCCTGACTTTCTTTGATGATGAGCTGTGACGTAGAAGCATAAGCTGAATACACCTTTTCCTCCCCAGCTTGCTTTTGGTCATAGTGTTTCACCACAGCAATAGTAAGCCTAAGAAAGACACTCGATGGTTACATATCCCCAGATCCCTATGACATAGACACTCCTGAGCCATTTTATGAACCAGAATAGACTCACTGTCACTCAGCTAGTAAATGGCAGCACTGAGGTTAAAATTAGCACATCCAAAGATCTGAAGCCATAGTCCTAATTATTATGCAGACTTCTCTGAAGTTCTTTCTTTGTATTCAGTGACTGTCCAGACACAATCAGTGAATCCTTTTCCTGTGACTTCCTATTAAATGTTTTGGAAGAGCAGGTGGATACCGATTAGGCTCTTGTGAATTCAGGGAACCACCGAAGGAGTGTTTAAACACGAAGAACAGCCATGCTGTGTCTCAGTATGTCTCAAAACACCTGAAGGCCTGAGCTGAGCAGAACTGCATGCCATTTGGAGGTCCTTGTGTTTCTGAATGCTTAAAAGGATCAGTGGATTTGGCAAATGTTAATGCAGGATGCAAACCGTTTCCATAGTCTGAAAGAAATCTCCTACATACAAAGTGCCTCTTCGACACTGCAGACCAAAATAAGCATTAAGCATTCAAATTCACAGTTGGGTCAATGTTTTTAGATTTTATTAAAAAATAAAAATAGGAGTCAGAGGGGTTAGGGCATCACAAGAAAACCCACAGAAACAACTAACCTGGCTCATAGAAACTCAGTCTGAACCAACAACCAGAGAGCCTGCTTAGGACCAACCTACATATATGTGACAGTTGTGTAGCTTGGTCTACTTGTGGAACTCCTAACAATGGGAGCAGGGGCTGTCCCTAACAATTTGACTGGCTCTTAAGAACCTATTCCTCATACTGGATTGCCTTGCCCAGCCTTAATACAAGCTTAGTCCTGCAGCAACTTGATATGCCATGCTTTGCTTATACCAATGGGAGACCTGCCTCTTTCTGAACAGAAACAGAGGAGGAGTAGATTGAGGAGGAGCTGGGGGAAGAGAATGGGAGGAAAGAAAAAAATATAAATAAATAAGTAAATATTACAAAATTTTACCCTACTCCAAGAGAGATGTATATAGAATTCCATCCCAAATAAGTATGACTATTTCTATTAAATAGTCTCATTTCTCAGTCTGAAGTTAAAAGGAAAAAAATCATAAATATGACATTGAAATTTGTTTTGGGACAAAAATCTCTGCACTGAGCAGGGGAAGTGAGCACAAAGTCCCACCCCTAACCAAGAATCTATCTACAATTGATACATGCTGGGAAAAGAGAAATTCATTTTCTCCAACGGAGTATCACTGGGTATATCAGTCATATTCCTAGCAGGCCCTATTCCCATGAAGCCAACACAAAGCAAACTCCATGTTTTTTCATGAGTTTTTTTGTTATGGTTTTGCAGGGATTTTGTTTGTTTAGTTTGTTTTGATTTGGGGTATTATAGGTTTTGTTTTGTTTTATTTTTTCTTGGGGTCTTTTTTTGAGGGGGGAAATAACTTGAAGTTGGGTGAGTAGGGTGGTGAGCTGGGGGATCTGGGACGGGTTGGGATACAGAAAAGAATATAATCACAATATATTGTATAAAGAAGGATATTTTTAAATTGCTTTTGTAAATATCCTCAACCCCACAAACAAAAGAGATGATGCCAAGTGGCAGCCATCTCCACCTTCAAAATCAACCTCCTCCTTACCCTGAAAAAGCTTCCCCAACCCTATTCTCCAGTTACCTGTAAGGGCCTTGGTGTCTGCTTTCTTGCTGCCCTGGTTGCCTCTCTCAGCCCACACGAAGACTTTGTAGGCCTCTCCTGGCTTCAGGCCCGTCAGAACAGTGCTGCTCTTGTCCTTGGGGACCGCTTTCTCCTTGCTCTCCCCATCGGGGGAGATATAGCGCACCACGTACTTGTCTATGTCAGCCCTTACTGGATCCCAGGACACAGATGCCGTGTCTTCTGTCACCTGGTTAGTGACCACATTGGTTGGTCCATCAATTTCTTCATAAAAATACATGAGAAAGAAAAATTAGAGAAACCACTTGCCTGTTGAAATCCACAGTCACTTTAGCTAGGGTCCAGGTCAGGGGTTTCCATAAGGCAAGGGGTCTCTCCTTCAACTGTGACAGGTAGACACCTAACATCTGCTTTAATCTTAAACTGAGAATAGGTCTGTGGTAGACTGAGAAAAAAAAGCTGTTCTAGTTTCAGATCACTGAACACATTGAGTTAACTTCATCAGGCACAGCAGATAAACACCTAAGAAGTAGTCAATGTTCTCACTGACATAGTAGTTTCTATGAAGTATAACTCCTTTAAAGTGTATACCATAGGCACAAATGGGATGCCTCTAGGTCCCTTTCCAGGAGACCACTCAGCAAGTAGTCAAGAACAGGTAGCCTTCCTCATCTCGTCTCCTGAAATCGAAACAACTGATCTCTTCTACCTACTTCTTCCAATGAATGTTTTTAGACCAGGCATTTATCCTCTATCTATACAATGTTCCTTTCTTCTTTCTTTCACAAATAAAAGTGCCAAAAAATTAGTTCATTTACCTCACCACAATGTGCATGACAGGGAATGTGATAGCACTCAGCAGTTATGGATAAATAACACAGCTGGAAGTCTATGCTGAGGACGTTTATATTCAGAACAATTTATGAACTGTATTCTGGATACACACATGCGTCTCAATAACACACCCTGTACCTATGGCTTCAGGAAGTCTCCAAGCTTTTTCATACCAGCACTTACTAACCTTTATCAAGCTTTGGGATACTCAAATTTTGTCAACACTAGGTCCCTGCCAAGTGCAACCAGCAGAGATTCCACTTCAGAAAGTTTAGAATGAGCCCTAGCATCCCTGTTTCTAGTGTTTCTTTTTGGGTTTTTTGCTTGCTTGCTTGCTTGCTTGCTTGCTTGCTTGCTTGCTTGCTTGCTTTTGGGTTTTGGTAGGGGGTGGGTGGTATAGTTCTTTAAAAACAGATTCTTACTATTTATCTCATCTGGGCCTTGAACTCACAATCTTCTGTCTCAGCCCTCTGAATGCTTGGATTAGAGACAAGTACCCCCACATATACACATAGCTCCCTGATTGTAGCAGTACATGCCTGTAATCCCTGCACTTGGGAGCTTGAAGCAGAAGAATTATGAGTTCAGGGTAAACCTGGGCTATATATGAAGTTCAACACCAGAATGAACCACAGAGCAAAACTTTATCTCAAAAAAATACATAATAAGTTAGTAAACACTATAAAATTTTAGTGATTCTGATGCACATTACAGAATGAGGGCTTCCCTGTGAAGCCCATCAGCCCCATTCTACACAATGTGTAATAATGTCCTGACCCAACATTCCTACTTATTACTTTTACCTCCTAAGCTCCAGTCATAAATTATTCTTTTATCTGATATGCTCACCTTTCTGTCCAGTTTCCTGCCATTGGAGAATTTTACAAGTAAGTCATCCATACACATCTATCAAGGCAATGATAAAGCTATTGAGCAGAACAAAACTAAGACAAGACACTACAATTCCTCTGTATATGAATCTACATCTTTTTAGCTAAAAAGCCACTGAATGACTTCTTAGTCTAAGGCAGCGAAACTCCTTTCCCCCAATCCACTCTTGGTGTCTTATTAAATGACTTTCCAGAGAGAAGGGACTACTTCACACAGTCCCTTTTTGTGACCTCAGCTGTGGTGCACCATCATCAAACATAAGGACAGTGTTTTATTTGCATGAAAAGATGAAATGTGTTCCATTGCCAGAGGCCGTTCATATTTCATTTAGTAAGTCAACTGCCATTTTCTAAGCACACACCAGGGGTCATGTGCTTTTCATACATTACTTATCAATCTCATGGTAAAAACAGAAATGCCTACTTTGGAAAACTAATAACGTCTTCCACTTTTAGAACAGTAAGTATATGCTAGGCTTATACAGGTTATATAACTTGTCTAAGATCCATAGTAGTAAATATTAGTGGCCATCACTCCACTAACAATCTTTGAATGCCCACATGCAGCTGAGAATCAGTGGTGGCATGAGTTAAATTGTGTCCAGTCTTTCTGCTCCAATACAACATGCCAACGTGCTAGGCCTTGCACCTCAGTTTGTAACCTTATTGTTTTTAAACAATCCTTTCAGAGATAATAAAGTCAAAATGGGGTCATCAGGGTGGACCCAATCCAATATGAATGACATAGCACCAATTTACATGGAGTAGCCCAAGTTGTAGGGAAAATAAAATATGCTTTGAGAGGCTGTTGTAACCTGAAATAACATAGTAGAGGTAGATTAGAACTTGGGGAGTATACTAAAGAGAGAAAATGGCCCTAGGCTGTTGGAGTGCTAGATGTATCTACCTCACTAGCAAAGAGAGCCCCGTAGAATTAGAGAGGAGGAAATCTGGGTGCAGAAAGCTACAGAATCCCAACCCCAACTTCAGGAGGCTCTAAGAGGTTGTTCAGACGAAAGCAGGCATACAACAGAAATGACTCCCTCCCTACCCCCTTCCCCTTTCTGTATCCAAAATGATTCTGTGCTTGCTAGGAAGGGATGGTGACAGCCTACCAAGCCCCTAGCTCGGCTTGGGGCCATAGAGATGAGATGAGAGTAGAAGGGTAAGGACATAGGGACAGGAGTGAATCCTGCTCCTGAAGTCCCTGACCCTCACCCTCTCCAAAGTGACCCACCCACATCTATAACACCAAGGGCCTCTCACTTCCTCAGCTTGCCCAGTCAGTACTCAGCCCACAGCTTTGGGCACTCTGCACAGGCCAGTGGGTGGGTAGAACCAAAACTGTCTACGTGGACTAAGAGAACCAACATAGCCAGACCTGGAGCTCATTTTCCTTCAGCAGCCTCAGGACACTGAAGAGGTAAAGGAGCTGCCAAGAAAAACCCTAAACAAACCCTCTAGACCCATTTGCCCTTCATTTAAAAATCACTAACCTTGTAGGACACACAAGCAAGCTAAATACACTGACGTTTTTTCACTAGTTCTGCCATAGGACACATTCAGTGTGTGGTTATAATGCTAACAGTTGCCTAGATGGCTTTTCGAGGACTTGAAGAACACTTTGCTAGGAAGACTGACTCACAGCTTTTATCTGCATGCATCTGATGGGAGACTAAACTGGGATGGGAAAGCTTGCTACCTTTGTCTTCATGCTGGGTCTGTCCTCTTTGTGGCTTTACCCTTTGGGTCAGATTCCTCTCTGCACTGCATGTAGACATGCTGATCATTTGAGAAATGCTTTGTTCAAGCTTTTTGTAAAAAAAAAAAATGCAGGATTATAACATGACTTAGACCTTGCTAAGTCTCTCTTCTTCCTCCAAAATTAAAAAAATATATACCAGATGCTACACGGACACAATAGACCATGAAGAGGAGGAACCAGAGTTTCTGAAAGACAGCAGCACACTTCATTAGGGACTCTCTCTCCCTCATCAGCTTTATCCTATGTCTGTTACTCCTCAACCCTCTAGATTCCAGGGTGATTTACAAGGAAAAACTCCAATTTCTTCATTCTTCAGTCACTGAAGAAAGCATTTCTTTCTCTGTAGTACTCGTCTTCCCAACATGTTGGGCTTTTTCCCCCATTTGGGATAAGAGTCTAGACCTGGCTTAGATAACAATTGAGCCAAAAGCCTAAATAAATAAATACATACATAAATGTATACATACATAGAAATAAATAAATAAATTGGTCTTTGTTATGGATACCAGAAAAGAAAACTCAGTCTAGTTCTTTGTCTAGAACAGCTTTAGACATGTAAGTTTAACCACAGAAGTCCAGCTAGAGATTAGAACTCTGTGATTTCTGCCTCCTTCCCCTCCCCTTTCTCGCAACTCTTCAACACGTAAACTTGAAGGGAAATCCTCACAAAGCTGTGATCCCTAACTATTCCCAGGACAGAACAAGGGTGGCAATCAGATGCTGACATCCAAGAAGGCTAGGCAGACCTCATGGATGGACCCCACACACTCACAAATGCCACATTGCATGGAGCCAGCGCCACAAGACCAAAACCTCCCTGTCTGCCAAGAGGGGATGTGGGGATCATTAAACCGTTTTTTCCACACAGCAAAATCTTCCAGTAGCTGCAGTGGTGGGCCAAATCCTAGATGAGTTACAGCTGTAGCCCAGGCTACAGATCAGGATGTCTCCAACCTGGCCCCAACCAGGAGGCGCGGCTACAGCTTCCCACCTGCTGGACCCTGGGGGGTCCTCATTGGCTCTGTCAGCCTTGTCTTTTTCATAATAGTAGTTTGATAAAAAGAATGGTTGAAGAGGAGGAGGGAAGAAGTAAAGGAAGTGAATCAGTTAGCATCTTTGAGTGAAACTAACCAAAAGGCCTTTCCCCATTCTTCGTGCTACATAGAAACCTTGACTTAACTCTAGTCACTGCCCAGGGCCATCCCTGTCAACTTGTAAGCTTTCAGAAGTACTAATACCAACTCATCCACAGCAATAGACGCTGCTCTCTTACCCCTCAAATATTCTCCACTCTGCATAACCCTGAAGCAGGATAGGAAGATAGGGAAAATTAAGGGGAGATGGGAAGGGAAAGGTTCCGACACCACATACCCCCATTGTAAAGACTGCATAGAAACACTGTCACTTTTCCTGGGAGATATGTGAAGCAGAACACTTAAAACAACCAATTAGCCATGTTTAAGAACAAAATGTTAGTGGCCTTTGAGTTCGCCACATCAAGATTTTTATCATAAACCTGTACTTTTCTGGTGGGGGGGGGACGACTCAAAAAATGTTGTAAACAGAGCTGACAGTCAAAAAGAGGTCTTGATAAAGAAGTCTTAATTTTCTTCTGATCTAGGAATAATAAAAACTTCTTTGACCTTTTTGACCTAAACTTTCCTTCCCAGCACTCCTTTTGCTCATTCATGAACCTGAAGAATACACTCATAAACCACCCTATAATCTCACTGACAAATACAAGTCTTGAGTTAAAAAATAAGTATATTAGAACACTTTAATTCACCTTTTTAATTTTAGATTTTTAAATTTAGATACAGATCTTGTCCTTTGACCAATCTGACTTCAAAATCCTTTGTAGATGTTGTCAAATGCGTGTTATTCTCTGTCCCTTAAGAAGCCTATACCTATCCCTTGAGTATGTACCACCGTTTCCTTCCTAAACCCTAATTGTGCTTCATTGCTTTGTCCTCAAATTCTTTTCTGCAGCATAATTCAAGGTCCTGACTGTAGCAGAGCAGAGGTCCCTGGGAGAACTCCTCAAGAGACATAGCTGTCAACGTGGAGTTACAATGTGGAGTATCTCCTGCTGCCAATGATAATCCAATCTCTCGACTATTGTCAGTGCAGATTCAGTGTTTGGTACATACGTTTTCCTTCCCAGAATTTTATAAATATATTCTTGACTCCATATCCCATACGCATATTTTCAATTGCTATTCATCTTTGTTGCTAATAGTGAAAGGAATTTGTCCAAGAACCTGGGCAGGGTTTTGTTTTGTTTTGTTTCTGTTAAGCAGCTGTAACAGCTCAATAAACTATTATTTGGAGACCCTTCAGTTTTATGAGTTTGGGTTTAACAAGTTCTGCTGGCTGACTTGCTAAGTGGAAAATAACTGAACTACATTCTTCCCTCCCTGCCTGTGCATGTGCTGTTCTTAAACTCAGGTACTCTTTTTCATCAGGTACTCCAAAACATTTGGAGAACACAAATCTTTTCATCTCCTAAATTAACCAATAGTCTTAACCAGGCCTGAGATTATTTCCTGACCTCAGAAACCATAGAATCTTTTTCTTTTTTCTTTTAGTAGGGCACATACCATAGATTTATTTGCAATCCAATAAAGCATCTCATCCTGATTTTAGGATACAATTGACAATAAAAAACACTTCTCGGATGCTAATAGTCTAGTTGGGATAATATACTTGAAAGGTTAACTACCAATTCAATGGCACATGCAATTAATTGCTGTAAGAACTCAGAGACTGTGATAGTTAATGTGACTATGAAAGGCTTCAGTCAAGAAGTAGAAGTTTTGCCACCAGGACTGGCTGACTTGTAGTTGACTTACAGGCCAGTGAGGGTGGATCTTCCCTCCTGATCCTGCTTCAGACTCTACATCCTGTGTCTCCATCCCCATCCCTACCCCTACCCCAGGAATGTACTTATCAGCTCACCAAGCATGCTTGCTTTTTTTGAGTTCAGACTTAAAAAGAAATACTTTTCCTTCTTTTTTTTTTTTTTTTTTTTTTGATGCCAACCAAATCTGAAGTGTGTTTTCCCAACATTCTGGGCTTTCTCACTCTGAAGCATCCCCCACCCCCTACCATGCAGCTGCTTGCCAGTCTACACTACTACACTACTGAGCAAGCCAGCTCTTTTAGACCCTAACTCACAACTCCACCTCTTCCCCACCCATCTCCTTCCACAGCTGCTAAGGCTTTTGTTTCCAATTCTAATAAGACAGTTCTCCAGTTCCCTTCGGAACCCATTTTTAAATTCTGACCCGTCAGCCTTGGGATCTTTTATTATTTTTAAGGGTTTATTCATTTTAGTTTATGTGTATGAGTGTTTTGTTTACATCCCTATATGCATCACATGTGTGCTTGTTGCTCAGGAAAGTCAGAAGAGGGCGTTGGATCTAGAAATGAGTTTCGGATAGTTGTAAATCACCATGTGGGTTTGGGGAATTAAACCCAGGTCCTCTGCAAGAGCAACAAGTGACCTCTCAGCCATCTCTCCAGCCCCCAGCCTTGGGATCTAACACTATTTCTAGTAGGTACTATCAGGAGTGAATTGATTTGTACAACACCCAGTTGGTATCTGATGGAGAAGCTATGTGGAATAATACACACACACACACACTTTAATGACCAAATGTTGTATGTTGTGTTGATTGTATACGAGGAGAAATCTTATTTAATCTCTCAAAGAAGGGTCAACTAGGAAGCACTTTGCCTCTGTAGCTAAGCTCCAATGCTTAAATGGGAACATCCTTCTTTCAAATCCAACTCTGCCATTTCCTGGCAGGATGATCCTGGTCTTCACTCCTTTAGTCTCAGTTTTCTTATGCATAGGACCTAGAAATAATAGTAGTAGCTCATCCATAGACTGGCTTGAGAACTAAATGACAAAACTCATGAAAAATGTTCAAGGAATTTGCTGCCTGGCACATAGCAAACTTTCTATTGATCTGTAACTATCACGCCACAGAGAAAGCTCTCAGAAGCAAAGGAAGTATTTACCAATTTCTGACTCACTCAAATATCTCAGCAACCATTTAGGCAGACTAACCCAGTCCATCCTGTCTGGGTCATAAATTAAATTACATCTCTTCCTTTATAATTACACAGGTCTCTAACCCTTCCATACTCCAACTGTCTCATAGGAAACAGAACTAGTTCATTCAACCCTCCCACAGCCTCATCCTCATTATTACACCACCCCACCTAGTTACTCCTAAGACTGAACTGGAAAGAATTAAGCCCCCTTTTTTTTTAACTAAAACTCAAAACTGAAGGATTCCTTTTTTGCAGGCTCCAAGCATCAGCCTTTTCCAGAGCCCAATCTGCGTGGGCAGGAGCACAATTACTGCAAGAGGCTCACAGTTCAAGATGTACTTAAGCCTACAATGTTTTCAAGTTCCATTCTGGCTGGTAAATGCTGCATAACCTCTTATAAATATTCTCATAGAGAAATGCTAACTGTATCATGATTCCGTGTGATGGCCTTAACCATCATTTCCCATTTCAAAGCAGACTGCTTGGATGTGGACATTATGAAAAACTACAAATACAACATGAAAAATAATCTAACCAGCTGTCCTTGGGGAATGCACTTCTGCATACCTACTAAGTGTCTTAAGACAATAATTCAGTGATTGAAACAACTGAAATCAGAAGACAAGTTTCAGGAATACTTTCTCCCCTGGACTCCAAGATCCCAGGAAGAGTTTCCCATGGCAAGAAAAAAAGGGAAGCAGGAGACATTTGTTTCTGTTCTTCTGCCCATCCAGAAAGTCAGAGCATCTCTCCATGGAAATCCTGGAATTGTCACCCAGAGACAAGAAAAATTCAAGAATCTGAAATTGGTTAAACTTCCATACCCGTCCTGCCATTCAGAAGAATCGGCTTCCCCTCCAGGCCACCTCTCATGGGAACAACTGTGATTTTATATTCCGTTCCAGGCTGCAGACCTAGAGAAAAGAAGCCAAGGTATGTATGTGAAGACAGGTTCCAGACCCCACGCCCACACAGCCTCGACCTGGGCTCTCTTGACGAGGTAAGATTTATGCTGACCCCCAAACTTGACAATAGAGATAAGCAGCCGGAATCAGCAGAACGTGAAGGATGGGGACAAATGGCACAAAGCCCTTGGGTCCCCTGTTCTTTGTGGACTATTGAGTATTTACTTCCCAATTTTATTTATAGTCCAAATGTTTTCCAGCTCCTAACAACCAGATTCCCTCCAAACTCGTTCTTATAATAGAAGAAAAAGGGGAAATCTGGCCTAAGTTATCTCCCTGTGGAAACAACTGGAGTGGTTGTTCCTTGTGACACAACCGCTCAGACTCCACTGGCAACATGGAAACAAACAGTTGCTTGTATGAAGCCCACATGCTCATTCTCCTCGCCACAAACAGGGAGAGCTGCAAGCTCTTCTCTCAAAAAGGAACTGGGGGAGTAGGCAGCAGAGTGAGGACCCAGAGGATGGGCCACAAAGCCAATAAGCCTGGGGATCCTTCACTTGAATGGGTTTTTTCTAATGACCTGTGCCTATCTTGGTACTCATGACTGTGTGTCACATAATATCACTTTTCTATAAGGGCCTTGAAAAGTATAGAAACTCTGAGTATTACAAAGTTTGGTACATCCCTGACTTTCCTGAGATCCAGGTCTTAGTAACATTAGTTCAATCATCTAAGAAGGGATTCCTACCCTTTGCCTAACAAAACCCTTCTCAGCATGGTACTCAGCAAATTATATATATATATATATATATATATATATATATATATATATATATATAATATGTATGTATATTTATATATACAGATTATAGATAGATAGATATCTCCTACTCCCCTGAAATATTCCTCTAGAAGAAGTACCTGTACAATATCAAATACATCCTAAAATATACACTTTTTTTTCAGCATGCTATTGAACTTGTCCATATTGAGTTTCATGGTCTAAGTTGATAAGGACGACTGACCAGGTCTCTTCCTCAAGAGGGCACCAGATCAATTACAAATGGTGTGAGCCACCATGTGGTTGCTGGGAATTGAACTCAGGACCTTTGGAAGAACAGTGCTCTTAACCACTGAGCCATCTCTCCAGCCCCAAATACACATAGGGCCTCAAAAACTCTGCTGATAGGAATGACACTTTAGAAGTAGACTGTTAAAGAAGTGTCCTGGGGTTCCAGTCCTGAAATGCTGGCACAGAGACATCATGCTTTGGGAGCAGGCTTGCACTTAGGTATTTAGAATCTAGATCCCTAAGACCCAGTGTACACTGCCTCCCTTCACCATAGCTTCTGCAGCCAGCATCTCCCAATGTAGATTCTTACCAGTGATGTCATATCTACTCTTGGGATCACGGCTCCTGGGCACAGTGACCTCAGCAACTTCCTGCCCTGTTAAGGGGCCATACCGAAGCTTGTAATAGTCCACCTCAGTCAGCGGGTTCTCCCACTCCACATCAAGGGACGTCTCTGTCTCTTCATTTACCCAGGCAGTGCCCACCACAGCAAGATCTAGGACAAAGATAAGAGAAGACAAACAAAAAGGGTTGAGCACAGAGGCCACAAATGTCTGAAATAGGCCATTGGCCACTAAGTCAGCTCCCTTCCTTGACACACTGAGAGCTGGCTTCAGCCCCAGGACAGTCTTTAACAGGGGTCTTAGAGCTCCCCAGGCAGCAGCTGGATGTTAGTCTCGATATTTTCCACAGAAGGCAGAGTCTTCCTAGGAAGATCCCATGCCTCATCCCACTATGTTCCACACATCCCACCTTCCCACACAGACTCTGACCAAGCAGGAGCTGCTCCCCTCAGGTCAGCATCCACAGTACCCAGCCCAGGGTTCAGCAGCTTAGAACTAGTGTTCTCCCTGTGGCTACTGAGTCCCTGTCCTTAGCAATAGCCATGGGATTAGATGCATGTAAAGCTGGGGCAATTCATTTCAAATTTTCAATATATAACATTTCTAATAGAGCCAGATTCTTCCTCTAACTCCCAAGTTAGAGCCCACGGTGCTCAGATGCACTACAGATTAACCCAAGGCAAAACTACAAAGCAGGTGATTTTTAATTAGGTCTGTCTCAGTTGCTTTCCCAAACCGTCTATCAAATTCTACTACTTTGACAAGGTCCCCAGTGTGCTCATGACGCCACACGGCCCTGTCCTATAAAGAACATTCATCATATGACTTTGTTCACAATGAAACGCGTGGGGTTAAACATTTGCCCTGCCACTTAGAAAGAAAAGCATAAAATTATAATACAAAGGAATGGCACGCTAAGCGAAGACCTTCTGGGAAAGGCAACTCAGGACTTCTGTGAAGACTTAGAACTGCAGCAGCTGTATCCCAGGTTGATAAAGATCGCTCTTAAAGTCTGAGGCAGGGAAAAACAACTTCCAAGACTCCCAGCCTTGCCCCCTTCCAAGGTCACATCACCTTAGCTTAGAGGCACTTTCAGCCATTCTGACTGACCTCTTGTCAAGGATGTACGATAAGGAACTTTCACGTCAGGCAGAGTGTGAACTCAGTTATCTCAAGATCCCTCAGCTCTGGATATCTGTGATTCTCTCTTCTACAGACAAAGAGCCTTTCGGAGCCTTTCTTCTCACCTGTAGCTCCTACCTGCTGGCCCCAGGTTCTGCTCTGAGATTTCTTTCAAAGAGGGAACCCCCCTAAGTGAAAAGTCAACAGGAAAGTGGTGAAGGTGACTACAAGATTGTGGAAGACATCCTACATGGCTTAAGAGAATTGGGAGATTCACAAATTAAAAGAAAAAAAAAAGGCACCGAGGACTTAAGGAGAATGTTCAAGATGGGAGTAAGTGTTAGAAGGTTAAAGCTCCCCCGAGGGGCAGGGAAGATAGGTTTGAACTTGAATAGTTTAGACAGAAAGACAAACTTCACAGTAGTGAAGCAGCGAGATTTTACAAGTCTTCAGAGAAAGACTCTAAGAAGGGTTGCTAAGGCTTTCCACCAGATGTTCCCACCCTCTCCTGGGAGTCTCAACGCTGTCCTGCCTGTGGCAGATGCAGCTGCAGACAAGGCAGCTACAAACAATGCAGCTGCAGACAAAGCAACCCCTACTGTCAGACGTTGGCCTGGCTCACACAGCTGTGCTCAGTGCTCTCTCATGCTCACAAACCATTTCACAGCGCATTAGCATTAGCCAAGGACACTCAGCAAGCATGCAAGATTGAGACAAAAACAAAGCCATCCTATGACCATGTCTGAACACAGACAAAAGCAAGACTATTGACCACAGAAATAACAAAATGTTTCCACTCCTGACTAACTCCTGACTAACGCATCCACCTCTTTCCAGTCACTGCTCTGGTTGCCTCTAGTGAGCCCCCACTCTGGAGAAAATTCCCTAAGACACTCAATCACAGAATTGCCCCCACTTCTTGATAGTATCCCCACCAAGGCAAATCCCTGTGCTCCCTGTTATCTAAGTCAACCCCTAGTCTAGAGCCAATCCTTCCTTGCGTTCTTGCTGAGACACAGCTGGAGCTCTCCAGGATGGGTATTCTCCTAGGATAAAATGAACAAGATCCAACCTGTCCAGCTGCAGTGGTGTTTCTAGTGATCCCCTACAAAGGCCTGCCCTAAAACTGCCACATCTCTCAAAGCCATTTTCAACACTGATCTACTCCAACTAACCTTATTCCTGCCACCGAAACAGGACAGGCAGCCTTCTGTTTCCACAAAGACGACTGCATGCCAACATCCTACCCATCTGGATCTTTCCCTCAAGGATTGGGAGTAGGGTGGTGGCAGTACATTTTGATCAGCACCTAGAACAGCACCTGGCACACGGTGGCTCCTTGTTGAACAAGTGTTAAGTAAAGGAACGAATCAGAGTCACTAGGACAACTAGATTGATGCAAACTCCCGGAAGTCAATGCCACTTTAGAATATTCATGAAAAACTAGATTTCTAGAGAGTGTTAGCTGCCAGGCAGCCACACAGTATAGTTCCTACCCATACTTAGAGAAAAACAGCCACCTTTTTAAACGACTTAACATACTTTCAAATTTGTTTTGTTTTGAAATGGGTCTCACTGTGTAGCTCAAGCTGGCCTGGGGCCGGTGATCCTTCTGTATCTGGCTCCTGAGGGCTAGGATGACAGACATGTCCACTATAGTTGGCTCAAAGTCACTTTATTGGTGGTGGTGCTGGTGCAGGTGGTGGTTTTGCAATTAAAGACCATTAAAGCAGCTAATGAGGAACCAGTCAGAATGGTTCAGATGCTGAGTCATTCATTTGCATTATAATACTAAATTCTTTGCACAAAATGGTTAATATTAGCCACTGTGTATGTTCATGGTATGTGTGTGTATACATATATGGGTGCACTTATACATGTGTGTGGAGGCCAGAGGACAACCTCAGGGTGTTGTTTCTCAAGAACTGTCCACCTTGTTAGTTTGAGACAGGCTCGCTCATTGGTCTGGAGCTCACTGAGCAGGCTAGGACTGACTGACCAGAGATCCACCTGACTCTCCATCCCCAGCATTAGGATTACAAATATTTATTGTGCCCACATTTTTAACATGGTTTCTAGGAACTGAACTCAAGTCCCTGGACTTTTTGTTTGCTTGTTTTAGCCTGCTCAGGAATGTGCTCATCTTTACATGTGATGGTAATTTTTCCTTTATCAATATGTTTCTGAATAGAAGATACCACCCTACCTCCACTTTCTTCGTTTGGGAAAGAAGACTGCTTTGAGAGTTAGTCCCAGCACTTTCCTTACTTGCTGCAAGTAATAAATTCCTCTCTACTCTTAATTCCCTGGATGTTCACCAAGAGATGAGCTATTGCATTTAGTGACATAAGCAGCAATGTTCACTTCTCCTATCATTTCAGTGTTACTTGGTGATACAGTGGAGACTAAGCCCTTCAAGCCAGTCTCCTGCACTCTCCTTGCTCTATGTCCAGGACTCCACCCAGTTCTGTTTCCCAGGTTTTGATCTCTGTGGATTAAGTCTTCCAGCTTGGGTTCGGCCAGAAGGAATCAGCAATAGATTGGAGAACAGGAAAGAGCTCGAGCCATTGATTCCTTTACTCTCCTGGCAGGGGTGCAGTGGACTGCCTGTATCCCTCTATCAGCATCCCCTATTTGGGCAGCCTTTCCTACGGCTTCCCCTGGGTCAGTGTACCAATGCCCATCCTATCGTTCGAGCTAGAATGATTGCTGCTAGTCCTTGAGTGTTCAGCTACCCAAATACTGCCCATACCTTTGTAAACAACTCTGTAAACCTTCAGCTGCCCCGTGTTTTCTCTTCCCTCAGGTCCTGAATCTACCTGCTCCAGGGGACTTCAACCACTTGTTCAAACCCTGTTTGAACTTGCTGAATGACCTCAGAAGCTCAGTAAGGAGCCAACAATTCACTCTTTGGCTACTTGTATGGGAGTGTGAGGGCAACTAGACCTTCCTGGTCTCCTGGAAACAGGAGACCTCTTGAGACTCAGGCCATCAGGTTTCCATTGCTGGCTTGAAGGACCCAGGAACCAGGAATCCGGAAGAGGGCAACAGAGAAGTAGGTGGCTTCTCTAGCACCCAGGACCTCAGCTGCTGTTCTCAGACACCAAGTTAGGGCACTCAACAGCAGAGCATTTGTGGGGAAAGCAGGAGAAACATCTTAAATGGAGTCTGTCCGGAGAAACCTGGGGTGGCTGGCTATGTCTCACCTGTGGTGGCAAGCAGATGCTGAGGGCTGCTGGAAATGTCTTTCTTCACATTGCGCAGGGTGACTATGTATTTGGTGCCAGGCAGCAGGCCGGTGATGTCATAGGTATGCTGTTCCTTAGGCACCTGGACCTGCTTTGTATCCTGCTCCTTCCCCAGGGGATAGTAGCTGAGCAGGTAGTGGTCCACCTCACTGGAGGGCTCCCAGCTCACCAGCAGGGAATTCTCCGTGCTCTTGAGCAGCTGTAGGCCCTGAGGAGCCACCACTGCAAGCAGAAAAGGAACAAGAGGTGAAGGTGGTGGATGATACTTGACGGCCAAGTGAACTAGCACTTATTTAAGGCTATAAGGAGGCCTGAGGGATGCAGACCAAGTATCACGCCATTCTGGACACCGCTCCCCAGGAAGTTCTTGCCTGGTTGCTAACCACCACCACCAGGAGCAGGTCCAGGGGAATTCCTGCAAATGCATATTCTCAGATCCCTACCAGGAACTTTTATGTGGTAATCTCTGGCCTCGGGCCCAGCACTTTATTCTTTTTGGTTTAATTCATTGACAATTTCATACAAAGATACATGTATCTTGGGCGTATCTATCACTTCCACCCACCGGGAGGTCCTTCCCTCCTTCCCTTCCTGCTTCTCATCTCCCACTCTTCTCCCCCCACCCATCTTTCTTTTTGTATATAACTGGTTGAGTCCAGTTAGTGCTTCCTGAATGCACTTCTGTGTGGTGCTCACCAACCTACTACAAGCCACGCCCAGCAGCCATCAATTGTATAAACTCCTAGAGTAGAGGTGGAACTTGAGGAGACCCTCCCCCACCAGCCAACTCTATTGTTAAGCTCTCCAAAGGGCGAGACTCCCCAGTAAGACAAGTAATAGACTTAGGGCAACTGAGACCACGGATCGGATCGTGGGAAGGGTGGCCCTCAAAGCGCTTCTACCGGCTCTCACCCTGGGAACAGTCAGAGCCAGTAAAGCCCATCTCGCAGTAACACTCGCCGGTGTCACAGAAGCCATGCCCGCTGCAGTCACCCGGACAGCGCTGCTCGCTGCAGTCCTCTGAGGTGAAGTGCTCATAGCACTGGCAGACGCCACGCACGCACACGCCATGCCCGCTGCAGTCCTGGGGGCAGGCGGCGTAGGCGCAGTCGACCCCCACGTAGGGCTGGTCGCACACGCAGCGTCCGTCCACGCAGCTCCCGTGGCCACTGCAAGCCCCGGGACAGGTGGGCAGTTCACAGTCTGCCCCTTCCCAGCCCTGCTCACAGTGGCAGCTGCAGGTCTCGGGGAAGAAGGTTCCATGGCCACTGCAATGGCGGCTCAGATCTGCCAGGAGGGGAGAAACAGGTGGAGGTCACTGGTTAGAGATGACTGACATTTTCTGGATCTTGTGGGGACTCTGAGGAAAACGCTTTCCACTGGAGTCAAATCTCAGTTTCTCTTTTGTTTGTCTAAAAAGCTGCTTCTTGGGTGAATTCACGGGGTCCTTTCCTCTCTGAATGGTGGTGACTAGTGTTTTTCTATAAAGGGACTTTAAGTGGTCCACATTGATGGTCGGGATCTAGCCTCAAAGGGGCAGGACTCCAATGGCTCCATATGCAGATGGACGGAAAAGGACCCAGCAAGGCTGGTTGTGAACCAAGTCTACAGAAAATAGCCCCGGCTCAATGATGGGTGAGTTAAGGCCAGGGCCCTCCTACCCAGCTAGGGGAAGCTGGAGGTCAGGCCAGTCAGTACAGTACCTACAGCCTCTTGGAATATCGTCTTCCCTTCTTAAGGAAACCTCCGAAGTGGGGCTCCTGGTGTGGAGGGGAAGATATCATGATGCTTTCTTCACAGTGGTGTGTCCCTGGTCTCTAGTTTTGTACCTGGCATTTAGGAGGTGCCTTAACTAGAATAAACAGCATCACTCACTATCACATGGGCAGCTTATGTTCTTAAAACATGACACTGAAGGGCTGCTCTTCCAGAGGACCCAGGTTCAATTCCCAGCACCCATGTGGCAGCTCGCAACTGTCTGTAACTACAGTTCCAGGGAATCTGACACCCTCACAGCAATGTACATAAAATTAAGTAAATTAAAAAAACAAAACAAAACATGAAGCTGAGAAAACAGCATTCTTTGTAAAAAAAACAAAACAAAACAAAACAAAACACAGTGTACTTTATTACTAATAAAAATGTTTAGTTTTCTGAATTCTTACTATGGGCCAAGACACTAATATACACCTTCTAGTCTCAGAACTGTGATAGCTGATAAAATTAGCCTCATTGGACAGTTGGAGAAATTTGGCAACACATTTGGCTTCCCTCCTCCCCTTTCTATACTTACCCCTTGACTAGTAATCAGGCCTGTCTAAGATTGCCCTGGGATCTTTCCCTTCTGGTGTCATTAGACCAGGAGGCCAGCCTATCGAACCCTCCCTGCCTGGACTTCCAGATGTCCCTTGAGCTGTATCAGCAAACAAACAGCACAGATGTGTTCTGCACACCGAGAAAAGCTGACAGTGAGAGGAGCCTGCACCAGGATCTCACAGTACCCGTGAGGCTAGTAGAGAACCTGACACATAGGAGACATTCACTAAATGTTTGTAGAGTGAATACCAGAGGGTAAGCTCACCAGTAGCTCCCTGGCAGCAGCGGTTGGCACTACACTGCTCCTTCATCTCTGCCATCTCTTCCTCCAGCTTCTTCACCCGGGCCAGCAGGTCCTGGACACTGTCTGCCCAGTCACAGTTCCTCTGCGGTGTCTGAAGACGGATGTTGTGCCTGAAGATGAAGTTCTGCTCCTCCCCAGCCTCCCCGGCTGCCAAGAGTGATGTCCCTTCATCACTGAGGGACTGTGGGTCAGTCTCTACTTGAACCAGAGCTGACTTGGGCACATCGATCTTGTAGGTGTGGCTGACGGTGACCTGTTGCTCCTTGTCACTGCAGCCAGGAGACTCCGGAGTGGCTGGGGCTGAAGCCACCAGGAGCACAGAAGCAAGCAGGAGCCCCAGGGGGAAGGCAGAGATCCCCCGGAGACCCATTCTTGGGGAAAGGGAGCAGACACTCCGGGAGGCCTAGAGCCAGGAAAAGAACGCAAGGAAAGCCGTGAGGCTCGCCGGGAGGAAAGTGCCTTTACAGCAGATTCTGAGTCCATACACTGTTCTCAGTGCCAGGAAGGGCTTCTCTTCACATTCACCTAACCCAGCCTTTATCACCCTAATCCCTAGTGTCTATAGCAGCCTGAATATTGACCACTTCTTTGATCAACAGCAATAGCTGCACATAGAATGCTTGCTTTGTGACAGGAACTAGTCTGAGTTTCCACATTTACTAACTCATTCATGCATCGCAACAACCCTGTTGTTAACCCCATTACTTTTTTCACATGTCTTAGAATTGAGCTTAACCTTGCATGCGCTAGGCAAGTGCTCTCATGCTAAACTACACTGATACATACATACATACATACATACATACATACATACATACGTAGTACATATATATGTATATCTGTAAATATATACATATTTACAGACAGGAACTGAAGCACATTTGCAAGTACACAGCTAAGAAGTCATGGGATTTTTTTCTTTCAATGCTGAAGGGAGGATCTTTTGCTTACTGTGCAAGTTTCTATCACTAAGTTACATATACTCCAGCCCAGGAGGAGGAGTTGAAACTGCACAGTCTGATTCTCAAGTCCATGCTCACCACCATACCATGCTTTTCTGCACCAATAAGGAGGTAGATGCTGGAAAGGTTGAGCAACTTGTCCTGGATACCACAGCCGGGAAGGACAGAGAACACTCAGCCCCAAGTCCACTGTCTCCAAGACTCCTGCTCAAGACTCTGCACATGAACCCATAGATAATAAGTGACACTCTCCAGATGGAATGGTCGGGGGCATCTCTTATTGTCGGGGTTTTATTAATAAATAGGTGGGAAGCATCTAGGCATCTACTGAAAGTTAGGAGGGGTGGTAAAACCAAGAATGGAAGGGCATGGCAGGAAAAGAGATGGATGCCTGACTAGCCAGGAGCAATTTAGGGATTGGCCCTTGGCAGAGATGTGGGTGGAGCACCACAAGAACTCCATCCTGGAGTTCGATGAGGTCAGGCTGATGCCATAGAGCAAGGCTCATTAAAGCCTTGAACAGGGCAACTGGCAAGGCTCATCGGGGGTTCTCTGTCCTAGTGGGCAAAGTAGGAGGTGCCAGCAGGGAAAACGGGGAGTCTCTGGCACTCATAAACAGCTCCTACAAAAGGGTGTGCATTCAGTACTATAGACACTCACCACCGCAGTAACTGAGAGAGCTAACCAATAAAGGTGTCCATTCCCTTTGTCAACACCTCACCTCAGAAAGCAGCTTGGAAAATCCAGAACAGGTGTACAAGTTATGAGAAGAGGACAAACAACATCCAGGTACACCCCCCCACCCCCCCCCACACACACACACATTCACACTGTGTGGATACCAGCAACCTGAGCAAGGACAAAGGAAAAGCCTTGCACTGGAGGGCACTGAGGTTCTGACAAGGAAAAGGATTTGACTTAAAGAAAGTCATTTAATCCCGAAGCATAGAAAAGTCTGGGAATCTGCTTGAGACCTCTGTGAGAAGGCGGAATTGGGAGAGCCACAAAAATGAGTTGGAGGGTAGGAGCCCAACAGAAATATGAAATAGAGATTCATTCAAAAGTTCATCTCCATGATAAAGCAACCAAACACAAACTGTCCACTTAAGTCTCAAGCTGGAAGCTGAGGAGCAGCGACCATAACAACTTGCTGCTGAGTATGTGACCACTAAATGCAAGGCCACAGGTTTGGACCCAGGAAAACAATGGAGCCTTCACTTCCATGTGCTCCTGTGCCCACTCAAGCACCTACTGTGGGTGTAGCAAGACATAAACTATACTATACAAAATCCCCTCTGGGCAATGATAGAGTCAACAACACCAACTTCTCTGTTCACTCCTACCCTCCAGTGCCCCCCTCCAGCCTACTGCTCACTATTCCTGAGCCCTAAATGGAATGCAGATGGTTTTTTTTTTCTGAAGAAGTTCCTAACCAAAAAAAAAAAAAAAAAAAAAAAAAAAAAAGGAACTCCTGCCATAAACCACAGCAAGGCTGTCCAAAACCCTGTCTCCCAGTGTTTGTTTTTGAAGCCTGGAATATGAGAAACCCCAGAAGCTCTTGCAGGAGCCTTCCGTGTCGCCTGTCCTGAATTGTAACAAGATGTCCTTGCTAATCACAGCCTCTCAGATTGCACATGTTGAGCTCAGATTTTCCTGGGCAGAGTGATTGCTCGAAAGAAGATGGGCAGGGGAAATCCTCAATCTCACACTGTCAAGTGTGAGCAAAAAGGGAAGATGCTGGCTCAGGCTCCAGCGAGTGGGGAGAGAGAGCCCTGCGTAGCTGAACAGCATGAGGAAGGCATGACTTCATCCTCTGTATTAATATGCAGAGCACACAGCAGACAGTTCTCAGTGTAGGGGAAGGGGACACCAAATTTCACCAAGAAAAACGGTAGATGATACATTTCTGAGTAAAGATGATTCTATGGGGAGGTAGTTTCTGATGAAAAGTGGGGAAGATGCTGGAGGAATTCATAAAGCAAAGGGCATTTATACACAGGAAACCATGGAAACCAAGGGTCCCCCAGGAACTACTGTCTCATTGTGGGAGGGGCATTGAGTGATGTGAGAAGGTAAGGGACAGTGGCAGGAGTAAATGCTGCCTCTGTGACCATTCTGAGAAAGTCTTTCACAGGGTTTACTTCTCACCATGACCTAGATGGATGGTCCCCAGATCAGCCGTGAGACGCACCAATGTCGCAAGGTTCTATGTTTGTGTGCTCTTTCTTCTTGGTGGCTGCAGGTATTCCTGCAGCTTTAATTTCTAGCCCAAATGGACCATGTCCAAATCTGAAAGTCTATTCCCAGCCCAGATTGCTTGTCAGTTCAGGAATGGCAATTGCTAGGACGGTACAGGTCCCTCCTGTTTTCCTAGCCACGTAGCATAGCTTTGGCCAAATATTTTGTAAATTAAATAATAAGGGGCACTAGATTTGTGTGTGTTTAATAGATGGTGGGTACTGGGCCAAACAATTTTAAAACAATGTCTTTAATTAATGCTCAAAATGACGAGAATCAATCAACAATATTCTTTGTCATACGCACTCAAAATGTTAAATAATTGTCAGGACAGTCAACTAGTAAAGCAACAGAGCTGGGATCACACACCAGGTCTATCCACTGTTAATGTCTGGATTCTCCGTCTTTCTGCAATATATACTGTAGATGTGGAAATAAAAACACCAAATATCCTCTTTCCTGCCATATTTCCTTCGAGAGAGGGCTCTGAAAGGAAAAGGAAAGCCAAGGCACATCAGGTACTCAGCAAAACATCAATAAATCAGCAATGGAAGCCTGAGCCTGCCTGGCCTGTGACCAGTGCAAGCTGATGCTTGGAATGATGAATTGTGGGAAGCCTGAGTCGGCCTGGCCTGTGACCAGTGCAAGCCAATGCTTGGAATGATGAATTGTCCTCCTCTCACGGGCAGCTTAGGTCCCACCACTTCCCACCAGAAGGTAGGAAACAGCAGAGGGTACCAAGACCTCTATCCACTGGGCTCATGTCAACCAAATCTTAGCAGAAGAGAATGGTCTCTCAGTTGTCAAGGTCTTCTTGGAAGGGCTGACTGACCCCTGTGTCACCTCATTCTCTCCAAAGAAAGACACATACTCTGAGTCAGGAAAAAAATACTACTTACATCAAATAAGCACTTGCCAACTTCTAGCCACTGGCAAAATGCTTCGTACTTAAATTCAAGACTTTCTCTGCTCCTGCATGACCTCATCCTGCCTAACAGTTAACCACAAGCAAATGAGTGCACTGCTTTGGGTCTTAGAAAAGCTGTATTACTGTGGATTTCCAATAGAGTCACTAAAAAGATATGCTATCCCCAAATAATAGGGTTCAACTCATCGAACTATGAAGGAGAAATGAAGGAACGGGTGGCTATGGATGTCCTGAGGTCACAAATGTCATGGCAAACTTCACTCCTCCGTCCACTCTTCTTGAGCCTAGTTTGCCAGTGTTCGACAGCCTGGGACCTGGGCTGTTCTGAATCTTGTAACAAGAGTTCTTGGTCTAGGAAACCAAGTTCTCAGGGAACTGAACAACCTACAGTGGCGTGACCCATCCTGGACCTGAGACCTCAGATAACCAATGCCCCATTTCCCATTTTTCGGTATGCAAGAGAATCTGGTGTATGAGGCAGCACTCTTTCTGCTAGGCCAGCCTCCAGTAGAGCCAAACTCATGCAAACATTTTTTTATCTGTGACTGAACTCTCTGAACAGCCATTCCTTACAGGATGAGAGAGAAGTCAAGAGCAAAGATGTGGCTTTATATGATATCACATCCCAGATTGTGTACTCCTGTGTTCCTAGTCCAGCGGGTCTCCCTAATGGGTCCCCAGGAAGAGTTTGTAAGGGCTCTCCAACCCTAGGCAACACCCTCGATCTATATATGTTTCCAACCATCCAGGATAGAAGAGACAATGGATGATGCACCCAGCCCATCCCTGGAGCTCAACTACTTTTTCAGGAGTTTCTACAGGCTCATTTTCTTTTATCAACTAAATCTTAACCTGCCTTTTGCAAAGGGTCCAGTGAATGATGATAATGGTAGCTACCATTTTCTAAACACTTCTTATACATCAGTCTCTATGCTAAGCGCTTTAAAAGCTGTCTCTGAACAATGGGCAAAGATGGTCATTTATCCCTGTGGGAATGAATTAATTTCTCACAGGAAGGCTTTCCGTTAGTCCCCATGGACCAATCTCATTCACAATGGGGAGATAAAATAGATATGAGATCTAAATTCGGGAGCCTGCTTTTACCAACCCAGTCTCCAAAATGATAAAGTATTAGTTGATCTACAATTATCCCAATTCTCCATGGTGGTGATGGATGCCTGATGACACTTGGGCTGCAGGTGAATGCTAATCATGCATAATGCAAAGTTACAATTTCCCTCTTTAGTGTAATGCATTTTTCACATACTGAAACAACTTTAAAGTTCCAGCCTCCCATCCAGCTGAAAGGGCAATGCTAACTTCCAAGAATTTACATACCCTCATTGGCCATGCATATATTTAGGTATCAGCTGGTTGGCATCTGCCTGGGCCCTCTGTGGTGGAATAGACCTAGTTACTGCCATCAGGAATCAGACCCAATGGCACAGCACCATCCGCTCCCAGACTAGTGGTTTCAAATGCTCCAGCAGAACCTATACCATGATCTCATGTCTGCAGCCAGATCCTATGGGAGCCACGGCTCTGGAGTGAGTGATGGGGAGATAGAGTTTCCATGGGCCTGGACATAATTTCCTCAGGCATCACCTCAGAAAAGTGCCGGCCCACCCTACGTGTCAAACCACGGCACAGCACTGGCATGGAAGCCAACAGCCGCAAGATGGGCTGGAAATCATGTGCTCTCGTTTCCGGGCTTTGGGGATCAACACACTGGGAAACATCAGAAGAATTCAAAGGGGCATGAAAGAAAGCCAGGTGTGATTTCCCCTGGGTCTCTGGGGGAAATGACCCCAGCATTGATACTCTCTACTTCCTCCTGTGTCTCTTCTCTTGACATTGTCACCTTTCAGTCTGAGTCTGCAAGGGCTGCAGAGCCATGACTGACCTGTGTGGATAATTGGTTATCTTTATCTTGAGCATATTCTTCTATTAATGCATGTATAAGCAAACCTGGTCCTTAGGAGTGATATGCTGTTTTTGTCCCACTTGGTCTTCCTCCCTCCTTCTTAGCCCAACCTTCTCCCACCCTCAAAATCTACAAATAAAAAGTCAGATCTCCAGAAATTAGTCTACCACATCATTCTTGAAGTATTTCAAAATGCCTGCTTTGGGGTCACTATAAAAGGGTAACTATATGAGAATTGAAGAGAAAGAAATTCCCCTATTCACAAATAATAATTAAAACACATACAACTAAATGAGCCCCTTCGTGGGAGTTCACAAGCATCATCTTTATTAGTTCACACAAAATCTCAAAGATGGAAAAGTTATAATAGTTTCCTAATCACAACTGGAATGAAAACTCTGTTTTAAGAGAACAGAGAGCTATAACACATAAGGAATTACACAGAGAGACGAGGCCTTTGGAAGAAGAAAGAAGAAGAGACTTAGAAAACATTTCATCTCAAATGCACTGCTCCCGATAGAACTAGTGCCCTACACACTGCACTTGGCAGGTAAGGAGACAGTACCTCCTGACACGGAGAGGACAGAGTCTAATGCCTGCTGCAGACATGGCTCACAGGTCCTGGGAGTCGTTTTTGAACTTAGTCTGTATTGCCTTACCTGGATTTTTCAGCAGTGCACTTCAGCCTGCAGCCATTCCACAGTGGTCATCCTCCTCTCCATCATAGATAAAGCCTCCTGTCAGGAGCTAGCATTCTTACCTGAGAGGTTGCTGGACACCACTTCCAACCCTCCTGCCTCCTGTGAGCTGGTCCGGGTACCGCAGACCTCAGGGCTGGTCTATCCCTCAACTTCTCCTCTCTCTTCTTCCCTCCCTGGGTTTAAATCCTGACCAGGACAGAGGAGGGGCCAATCAGTGGGGACTCCGGGATTTTCCTGCCTTCCTGGACTCTGCTAAGGATTGAGCAATTCATTCTCCTGTTCTAACGAGGACAGGAAAAAAGTATACATTCCCCCTTTGATTACACAGCAGCTAAAAATACCAGGGGCTGTTTCCGTTTAAGCAGATGCAGAAGAAGGATATTAAAAAGTTTGCGTGTCTCCTGGCCAGGAGCTGAGTCTCGGGTTTGAAAGTATATTTATTCAGTCTCTTTTCCATGTTCCAGACATTCCAGAACTTACTGCTTACTACTCTTAAAATAAGAAAAAAAAAATCCTTTAGAGTAGAAAGAAGTTAGCAGAAACTTCCAACGGCAGACCCGGCTTTGACCCCACTCCTCCATCACCTCACACCTGAGAGAGGCGGGGCTCCGAAGAGGGCTGAGGACAAGAAGAAGAGATCCGAGGCTTTGGGGCCCACTGTGTCACACACCTTCCCAGATGCCTCCCACACCCTTCTCCATGGGAACTCTAGCCAAGGAAGATGAGCATCCTTCCCAGACACTGCTTTTCCCTTGCCTTGTACAGACCTTCATCCTCCTGTGGCATTCCTGTGGGTTACAGGCCAACCTGCATCTTCCTCCCCTACCACCTCTCTCCGGCTCTGCCCAAAGCAAATTCTGGGGTGGGGGTGCAGATCACAATACAACGGATAGAATCCGAGGCTTTCCAATTCATCTCTGCTGCCGTCAAAGACTGTTAGGGGGAAAGGAGATGGAGGAGGACAGAGGGGAAGAGTTGTCTCCAGGTTTGGTGTTGAACCAGGCCCATTCTGCTCATCAGACTCTATACTGAAACAATGTTTTTCAAAAGAGAAAGAGTTTAAATCTATCGTGATACTTAATCTTGATGGGATTTAGAATCACCTTGGAGATGGGCTTCTGAGTGTGGATGTGAGGGCATTTCCAGAGGTTTAACCAAGGTGAGAAGGCCCACCCTGAGTGGCACCATCCCATGGACTTAGGTCCCAGGTTGAATGAACAAGGAGTGAGCAACAGAAGCATTTGTCTTTCTCTGCTTCCTGATGACAGCTTCAACACGACCAGGCTCCATACACTCCTGCCGCCATGCCTCTCTTGCCATGGTGGACTTTACATAAGCTGTGTGCCAAAGTAAACTCATACGCTATCAGGTTTCCTCTGTCAGGTATTTTGTCGCAGAAATGAGAAGATAACAAAAAACAGTGGCCAAGGATGAAGATACAAAAGGAAACCTCAAACCTATCTCCCTGAAACTGGGATTCAGCGATGCCCAGGGGATAAGGAAGCAGGGCTGTCAAGAGGCATGGGGAAGGATGTTAGAGGCAAGGAAAGGTGAGGTAGTCAGATGCTAGAGTATGCATGACCAGATATCCGGCTCTTCACAGGACACGTGTTCAGAAAACACTGGTGCTAGCAGGATCAAAAAGCGGATGTCAAAGGGTCTTACACTTTGCACAGGTCCAGGAGGATGGGTCAGTTCCAACTGATTTGAGATAGCAAAAGTGACCTCCAAATTCTAAAATATAAAACTTAGGCAGGTTTTTCTCTTATGACTCACGTAGCAGAGGTCATCTACAGCAAAGCTGGTAGATACTGATATACCCCTTAGTTACAGGTCTCTAAAACTGGTTATAAAAACTAGTAACTAAAACGGAGTGGAGTGTATTCGATCTAAAGGGGTCACTTAGGATTCCCCTTGGTTTCAGTTTAGAGACGAGCGCAGGGTCAGAGTGCTTGAATCTGAAGCTTGTGTCTCTAATTGGCAAGTGACCTTTGGCTTAACCTTGCCATGCCTCAGTTTACTCCTCTACGAAACAGGAACATTACACATATCGTGCAGGTCGAACAAGTTGAAACACATTAGATAGGACAAGACAAGGATCCAGTATCCGCTGCTGCTGTTACTATGATTATTATCCCTTTTGATTCTTGTATATCCCACTAAATACTCTTTGATAATCTCCATCTCAGTCCAGATGCTTCCTAGTTGCCTATCTTCTTCACTTACAACCACAAACAGTTCTGCACTCTGCCCCAGGAATTAGGACAGGGCAATCATAAAAATGATCAGTGTGGTGAAACTCCCCAGCCCCAAATATCTTCCTCCCCCCTTGGAGCTCCTTTTCTGCTTCTTAACTTCACAAACTGCCCTCAGGAGCTGCTCCTTATGCCAGCGACCCCTTGTCTTGTTCCTAGCCTTAATTTCCTTTTGGCAGTTCTCCCCGTGTGAGCGGTCTTTGCCTATGCTCTGTGCTGCTCTACTTTCTACACCTTCAGTAGATGTAACTACATCAGTGACAGGAGCTCCTATTGCCCCCATTGCAACAGCTAAGTAAGATGGAGGATTCCTCTCTCACGACAGCACAAAAGGCAGCTTAACCAGGGAGCTGCCATCACAGGGCTCTCCAGAACCGTCGCTCAGCCGAGGAGACAGGGGAGTGTATAACAACAGAAGAGAGTACAAGTCATTGCTTGCACAAATGAAACTACTTTATCTTACAGTCATTTCAGACTTAGAGAAAAATTGCAAAAATATTATAAGAAATTCCCCTCGACCCAACATTCTCCTAAAACTTTTGAGACTATGTTCAGGATGTGCTTTGCGTCTTCATCCTAAATGACTTCAGTGCATAGAAGTCCCCCAAAGCAGAACTAAGCTCTTCTACAACTTTCACATCATGGTAGAAAGCAAAATTGATACTGACATAATACTGTTGCTTGCCTGGCTTACAGATTGCAATCAAACCAGACCAATTGTCTCTCTAATGTCGTGTGTGTGTGTGTGTGTGTGTGTGTGTGTGTGTGTGTGGTTTTTGTCCCAGGACCCAATCCAGGATAATTCATGGCATTCATTTGTCTGCAGCCCTCCTCCCTTTATCCATCACGGCCTTGACAGCTTTGGAGAGTGGGGTCAGTCACCTTGCAGAACACCGCAGTTTACTTTTTTCTAATGTTTCTTCATAAGTAGAGTTAGCTTGTGGCTTTGGCAGGATGCTGGGAGTCCTCCTCATCCTGCCATATCAGAGGGCACTGAAATCAAGCTATCCTACAGTTGGCAGTACTACCTTGGGTCATTTACTTAAGGTGACCTGTATGAAGCATCTTCAAGGTGGACGTATGTCCCTTTGTAAGTCTTTATTTTGAAATATTTAAACCCCTTCCTTCTTTCATGTGTAACTTGTAGTAGCTATTGCGGGTTCTCACCTGGAGCAGCTGCTGGCTCTGGGGGCAGTGGATGGAGGTCCCTCTACCTCCATCTGTGTTTATTAGGTGGGATGATGCCATCAAGAAGAACCTTTAAGATGACTGGTCATGGGGTTTATCCCTTTAAGCCCAGAAGGTTGAGACAAGAGCCTTGTGGCTGTAAGGTGAACATGGACTATTACATATAACAAAAGAGTTATCAAGCAAGAACTACAGTTACCATATTTATATCTACTTTATCTTTTATCATAACTAAGGAAAACCATAATTATAACTATTCATTCTTCAACTCCATCAAAGACTCCAGAAGGATATAATATTACCAAGTTAACAGAAAGTGCATTGTAAGCAACTTCCAAAACTCTAGAAATGACAGAGATATCTCGCTGCCTGAACAGTCACCCAAGGTTCTGTAACACTGGGGCATCCATCTTTAGCCTACAGGCCCACAGTATCCAGCAGACTTTTCCACAAAGCAGGAAATTTCAAAGACAGTTCTGCCTATATTGGCAGTTTGTTAGCCACTTTCTTCTGTGTCCTGCAGAATGTCTGGCAGACTCTTTAATGAAGCAGAAACCCCGAAGGACTGTCTCACCTTCTTTAGGCAACTTCAGCAGTCATTTTTCTGTGGGTCCTG
>PVIU01019971.1:0-35069 GCA_004026605.1 Ondatra zibethicus
GCTTGGAGCTAATCAAGTTGGCAAGACTGACAGATCAGGGATCCTTGGGATCTTTTTCTCTGTCCTGGATCTTCCAGGCAGTAGTAGAATCACAAGCATCCATAGCAATTGCAAACAAACATGCTCAATTTCTTTTTGTGACTTGTGGGGAACAAACTCAGGTCCTCATGCTTGCCTAAGAAGTCCTTCACTAAGTCATCTTCCTGATATTTATCCTCACTGGGTACAAATTTCTTAGGTCTTCTGAGTGCCTTTGTTTCTATAGATCTCCAAGCTGGATTCTTCTTTGCCATTTTCTACCAATTCTGTATTGCTAGCTAATCAGACAAAACTGTTCATCTTAAATTCCCTTTCATGTTAATGTTCCTATTTACAATGTTATCAACAAAATTTTGTAAAGACAAGTAGACACCTACATTCATCATATCTAGTGAAGATTCATTTTACAGTCAAAAAGATACAATCAATTCCTATAGAAATTTATACTGAGTCATTTTGAATCATTAAATAGTTCACATGGACTTGTCATGAGTTTATCATACTTTACACTGACTACTAAAAGATCAAAGCTAAAGGAAAGATTCAACTGAGATTTATATAAGCTGAGTCTTAAAATAATGAGTATATATAAATGTGAGCTATTGGATTATAGCATTCATTTATTCATATATATCTACATATATTATTTTATAGTATATAAATTTTTGTTTTATAACAGAAAATAAACTATATTCGTACAGCTTAGGTAAAAAAGTAGAAGACAATCACAAAAGCAATTCCATGAATATGAAAACAAAATAGCTTTTGGAAGTGTTTTTGTATGTGTGTGCTTGTGTGTTGTATGCTGAGTAAAATTTACAGTCTTATAAATAGAGGTGTGATTCCTCTGTTGTTTCTAACTTTCCCCTCTATTTCTTGTCCTTTCTACTTGTTCAATGTGTAGAAATATTAAAAATTACCAGAAAAATATTTTAGTAATAAAACTGGGCATATTCATAGCTGGAGAAGTTAAAATGAACAGCTACCACATTTTTAATGATTTGCTTTGCTTGGGAGATGTATTATGGCTCTCGACCTTCCTCATTTTAAGTTCCTTTTCTTTTTGAAATGCTTTTAAAATGATTTTGAATTCCTTGAAATACTCTTTGAAAATGTAAATAAAAGTTTGCAAGCTTTGAGGCACAAGGAGTCTTTCTGATTCTGGATCCCATCTCTGAAATATTATCAGTGAGGAGTGGCCCAGAGGTCCCCATTTTGTGGGGAGGAACCTAACCTCTGTGACTGCAAAACTACCTCTGTCAAAAAGTTATGAAAAATGTGTCTTTCTTTGGATCAAGCTAGCTAGTTATCACTGGTGAATCCCTACCGCAAGTACTCAGTGGTGATAGGTTGAGCATGCATGAGAGACCGTATTGTTAAGTACTCTTACTTTAGGACCATTCATTGTTTTTCTTGAAAACCAACATATTCCATATTATAGCTTGTTTGGTACATGAAAAGGAGAATGTTTATTTTGTTTTTGTGAAGTTTTTAGCAGGTTGCCTGAAATGTACATTGCATTCTAGCATAAGCTTTATTGAATACTAAATTTATTTTCTTTCTCTTCTATCCTTGTGAAAGGTTTTTCTGAGTTAGAGAGAGATTTTAGCCTTTACTTTATCCCTTCAATAGTATATGAATTATAATAATATTTTAGGGGTTTAAAGCTTTATCAATTATGTTGCTTATGTTAAGAGCAAAATGAGACTCAGGTGTTTTTAAAACAATGAATTTGTCCATTTTCTAAAATAATTTCTTTTAAAAGTTTTCATTTAGTAATTTCTCTTTTAAATTAAATAATTGAATGTAATTGGGCTGGTGTGACTACTAGTTCCATGCTCTCTGGGAAGAAGGTCTGAGGTCTGTCATTACAAAGGAATCAATGACCTGCAGGCTGGCTTCTTTTTCCTGATATTCTGATGATTGGGTTTGTTGAATTAGGTAACTTATTACTTAATAAATTGCAAAAATAATTTTAGGACTGCCTAGTTGCTTTCATATCCATCTGCTTATTGCCTACCTTGTTCATAACTTGAAATAATTCTTGGCTAATCATCTACAGATATCCTGGAAACAGTAAATGCTGTAAAACATCCATGGTTTTCAAGCATGAGTTCCAGATTTCCTCTGGCTATCTCTCCGAGCCTGCCATCTCTAAAGTTCCAATAGTATAAAAATTGTGGTTCGTTGTATTATAATACCTTTTGTATTTTCTATTGTCCCACGTGCACTTTGAATGAAACATATAATAGCAAGGTGTTTCTTCTTACAGTTAATGATCTGAAGAACAGTGACCAAATCCTAAACATCATCAGTTGCAATAAATTTCAAAACAGAAAGAAAAGTTCAATAATAGGTGAACTAATTAGCTGAGGTTTTGCTTTTATTTATATTCGGTAAAACTTATTTTCCCTAAAATGTAAATGAATAAATCACAGCTCTTTCAGTTGGTATTATTGTTATGTGAAAATTCAGCTGAGCATAAATAAAATTGAAACAAATTTTTGAAATCCATATTTAGGGTCAAAGTAGTAATATAGCAAAATTTCATGCAAATGCATATACATATGCAAATGACCCAAAATAAACAAAGTAATAACTGTTCTCTATAAAGTCATTATCTAATGCTTAGTCTTTATTGTAACAATCAACGGATGTTCGCAAGATAAAAGGATATTAAAATGAATTAGGAAAATAAGAAAAATGAAAGGAAGCTACATACATTAATGGATCAGGTAGTGAAATCTCTGATGATATTCTTCAGGATTCATTTTAAATTTCAGTGGCCACTGTGACCTTTATGGACAGAAAATGTTTGCCTTCCTCATTCAAAATTTTGTGACAACAAAGACTTCTCTAAATAGCTGCCTTATTTTGGATGACGCCTGACCAATATTAGGAAAGAAATGTTATTCCTAATCAGAACAGACAGTGGTATCTTTCTCATGCAAATGATTCTTCTAACAGCACTTTGAGTCACAATTCAGGCAAGGATTGGTTCTGATTTATGAGGTTGCTAGGAAACACCCTTCTCTGAATATGGATGAAAAGATACTTCTTCACTGTGCAAATTTTTCAGATGATGGGTATTAAATTTAGGATGATGTGTGAATTAAACATTTTCATAAAATTGAAGATAAAAGGTTTTGGTTCCTCAGAAGATGTAGGTCTATAAAGATTTGCTGGCTTAACTTTTAATATAATATTTCAGCATTTTAGTATGGAAGCAGTGAAATTTTCTCTCCATGGCACTGTTTTTGCTGTGCATCCACAAACGTGAAAGGATATTAATTAGCATGTTGTTACAGTGTACGGATTTTAATAGCCTAACTGGAAGGGAGCCCACATGTCCCTGGAAAATTACAAGCAGCAATTCAAAAGCTATAACTGATAACCAGATGGATAAGGATGGAGTTAATGCTATTTCTTCTGGGACCAGAATGTCAAAATGAATATCTAATTAAGCTACTGAACAACTTTTAGGAACACAAAGCCAAAGTGAATCATGAAGCAGTTTTAAGAACAGAAATAATAAAGCCATTATATCACTAAAATTAAAAAGTCAAAAGAATAAAGCTTATGTCTTTGAAAATACAAGGCAAAATATTTGACTATTGACTACTTGAGTAGATTAAGATGTACTCATGTAATTCTTATAATGCATTAGAATCTGACTTGTGAATGGGTGAGTGGTCTGGTTACAAATTACATAAACATAAACATATTTGATAACAGCTAAAATAAGTGACTAAACAGCTAATTATTCTATGATAAAAAAATACACTCTTGGTCTTTATTGAATCTTGTAAGGGAAAGACATTTATCTGAAATTTATGTCAATAAATATTTATAATTTGCTCCATGCATAGAGTCAAATGAAGACTCTGTGATCAACTATAAAATATTCAGTAGATGACTGAAGAAAATTGAAAAATTAGAACCAGTATACCCAACTCATTGGTGATTATTTTCCTTTTAAACATCAACCAAAAATCTCCAATTCTGCCTTTGGGTAATCAGTGCTTATATTAGAAATAAACTGTTTAAAATATGGATATCTTTTGAAAGTTTTCCTGTATAGACTTATAGCTTTATTTAGCTAACTAAATAATAGTCAACTGACACCCTAGATATGGAAAATCAATAAAATCAACTGGATTATGAACCCACTTTAATGTTTTAGGATTGTTGTGCATTTCTAATGTTTCTATTAGATGTTAATTAGATATTAATCTTCAAAAATATGTTTAAAATATTCCTCAGAACTAATAGCAAAATATCTTTGCTTTGCATTATTGTTATAGGAATGAATATAACTGTTCCTTTCAATGCCTAATAGCATTTTTGAGACCTAAAAATAAGACTCAAAGATGCAAAAGAGGAAGATATCCACCACTCTCGAAAGCACAGCGAATGCATCAAGTCAGGCTCTTCTATAACATTTTCCCATAGTGGGAAGACATGCGAGAGATTTCTTGGCATAAGCCCTTTTTATGGGTAAAAGATGGGTGAACAAGGAAGGCCTTCAGGCCATGGTACAGATCCGACCACTGTAAAAGAAAAGCAAGAAGGAATGGGTACTAGGCAGGATGAGCTGCAGATGGGAGTACAGATCTCTAAACAACTCAGACAGATTGAAAGACAGTCCTTGAAAAGCTGTCTCTCGAGGATCCCGCATAGCTGACTCTCTAAAGTCTGCCATGCTCAGTTGTCTGGCCGTGAACAGAAGGGAGTGTAGCCTGATGTTTCCTACAGTAGATTACTGAAAGTCATCTGAGTACTTGAGACTCTACAGCAACCTTGTGTGTGTGCAGACATTACTCAACTTTCATCACAAGCTGTCAGTAACAAACTGATAATCCTGTTCTTGTACTTTTATAATAAGTTAATAGAAATTTTATCATGCATTTATACTGGGTTTATTTCTCCAGATCAGCATTTTAAAATAGGATGTTGCCAGTAGGGATCAAGATTATTTCAGACAAAGGAAGTTGCAAATTTGAGCACCTGTAAAATGAATATGGCATACTCATGTCTGCTTCCTAATTCTGTTCTTTTATTTTTCTGTAGTTTTGTTATTTTGATGGGGACAGCACTTGGTGTGTAGGCCTATATGATTCCATATGCAGCCTGAGCTGGCCCCAACTCATGACCCTCCTGCTAGACTGTCTAGTGCTAGAATGTTTCATATGTACAATGATGCCCAGTCTGAATGTGATTTTCAAAGCACCTGGATATATGTTGATTAAACAAATGCCATGGGTGTAATTAATGACTACACAAGAAATATAGTATGAAGTAAGAATCACAGAGATATTCTATTCACATTTTATAATTTACAGGGTGATTTTGCTAAATGTACCAGGTCACATGCCTGCTCTGATGCTACGTGTCTTCACTGATAAAATAAAGGCTTCACCATGTTACTAAGAAAACTGAAAACATTTCTATATAGATTCTGTTGAACCTCCTGTTTTGTGTTCTCATCCGTTTTTGCTTCTGTCATAATTTCAGAAAATGTGCAGACCTTTAAGAATTTTAAAAACTCTGGGATGCTAGAGGCAGGGTACCCATGTTTACAGAACATCCTGAAGTGTTTAGAATAGTGCATTTCAACATGTGTGTTGTCTTCCTTTTGCACATGTCACATTAGAGGTATACTTGTATCAGATATTTACATTGTGATTAATAACAGTATCAAAATTACAGTTATGAAATAAAAATAATTTTATGCTTGGGGTCACCACCGTGTGAAAAATTGTATTAAAGTGTCACAGCTTTAGGAAGATTAAGAACCACTGGTTTAGAATGTGATCTTACTAACAATTTTTCTTTTTATTTATTCTTCTTTCATTCAATATACTCCAACCATGTCTTCTCTTCCTCCACCTCTCCCAGTTCCCCCACCCCTATCCCTTTACCCCTGGTCCACTGTTCCTCCCTCTGTTTCTCTTCAGATGAGAACAGGACTCCCAGGGATATCTACTAAGTATATCATAACAAGATGTAATAAGAATAGGCACAAACCCTCATGTCAAGACTGGATGAGGCAACCTAGTAGAAGGAAAAGGGTCCTAAAATCTGACAAAAGAGTTAAAAACAACCCAACTCTCGCTATTAGGAGTCACATGCAAACCGCAGTATGAACAACCATAATATATGCAGAGTACCTAGTGCAGACCCATGCATGCTCCGTGTTGGTCCCTTCAGTCTCTATGAGCTCCTAAGAATGTTGCTTTGTTGATTCTGTGAGCTGTCTTTACCTGGTGTCCTCTATCCTTGATCCCACAATCCTTCCCTGAGCTCTACCATATTATGGTCTCTACATCTACTCTCATAAGATGCCAGAGGAAGCCTCTCTGATGATGATTGGACTAGGCAATGATATATGAGGGTGAAAATCATTAGGAAATGTGCATTGACTTTTTTTTGGTGGGAACAGTTATATTTGGTTCTAGGTCTCTGGAACCTTCCAGTTCCTGACCATATAGGCACTGTCCCTCATGGGATCCCTCTTGAGGCTTGGACCTCAAGTTAGGCCAGTCATTGGTTGGCCACTCCTACAAACTCTGAGCTGTCATTACCTCAGCATATATTGCAGGCAAGACAGGTTGTGGTTCAATGGTTTTGTGGCTGGATGCCCATCGCAATCCCAACACTGAAAGCATTGCCTGGTCATAGATGTCCAGGACAGGCTCCTTATCTTCCATTAACAAAATACCTAGCTAGGGTCACTGTCATAGACTTCATGAAGTTTCTACTGCTCTAGATTTTTCACATCAACCCCCCGAGGGCCTCCAATTCAAGTTGTCTCTCCTGATACTCTTCCCCTCTGTTCATCGCCCCTCCTAGAGACCTCCTTGTTACTTAGCTTTCTTATGTGAACTGTGTCATGACTATCTTTATCTTAGTAATTTGTATCCACTTAAAAATAAGAACATATAATGCTTGTCCTTTAGAGTCTGGACTATCTTGCTTACGATGATTTTTTTCTAGTTCCTTCCAACTGCCTACAGATTTCAGAATGTCATTTCTTAACAGCTGAGTACTGTTCCTTTGTGTAAATGTACCACATTTCTTTATCATTCTTCTGTTGTGGGATATCTAGGTTGTTTCCACATTGTAGCTACTGCGAATAAAGCTGCTGTGAACTTAGTTGAACAAGTGTCCTTGTGGTAGAATGACCTGTCCTTGGGTTAATATGCCAAAAAATGATTTATCTGGGCCTTGAGGTAGATCTCTTCCCAATTCTGAGTTAGATTGATTCCCAGTATTTTGAGAAACTGCTATATTGATTTCCATAGCTCTGTACAAGTTTGCACTCCCACCAGCAATGGAAGAGTGTTCCTCTTGCTCCACATCTTTTCAAGCATGAGCCATCACTTGTGTTTTGATTTTAGCCATTCTGACAGGTGTGAAATGGAATTTCAGAGTCGTTTTGATTTGCATTTCCCTGATGGCCAAGGATGTTGAACAATTTTTAAGTGTTTCTCAGCCACCTGAAAATCCTGTTTTAGAAGTGTACCCCATTTTTTAATTGGACATTTGCTTTGTTAATGACTAGTTTTTTTGAGTTCTTTATAAATTTTTGAAATTAGCACTCCATTTATTAATTGTTGATCTTAGTGCTGGTGCTAACAGTATTCTGTTTAAGAAGTTATTTCCTGTGACAATGCATTCAAGGATATTTCCCATTTTCTCTTCTCTCAGGTTCAGAGTACCTGGCTTTATGTTGGGTTTTGGGCCACTTGGACTTTTTGTACCAGGTGATAAATATGAATCTATTGCATTCTTCTACATATAAATATCCAGTTACACCAGCGCCATTTGTTGAAGATGCCTCCCCCCCCATTATATATATCTGCTATCGTTAAAAAAAGTGCATTTGTGTCTGGGTCTTCAATTTGATTCCATTGACTGACTTGTCTTTTTTTAATTGCCAATTCCATGTGCTTTTATTTTATTACTATAGCTATGTAGTACAGCTTGAAGTCAGGGTTGATGATACCTCTGAAAATTTTTTTTCTCAGGATAGTTTTAACTATCCTGGAGTTTTTGTTATGTTTTTCTTATGAAATTGAGCATTGTTCTTTCAAGATCAGTAAAGAATTGTGTTGAATTTTGATGGGAATTGAATAATATATGTGTATTGCTTGACCATATTTACTATGTCAATTCTAGCAATCTATGAGCATGGGAGATCTGTCTTCTGATATATTCTTCAATTTCTTTCTTCAAGACTTGAAGATTTTGTGATATAAATCTTTCACCTGTTTGGTTAGGGTTTCCCCAATATATTTTCTACTGCATGTGGCTATTGTCAAGGGTGCTCTTTCTATTTTCTTTCTCAGTCCATTGTCATTTGTGTATAGGAGAGTGTGACAGGGAACTACTTCATTTTCCAGCTGCCCAGACCTGAATAATCACACAGAAACTATGTTGCTTACAACACTGTTTGTCCAATAGTTCAGGTTTATTCCTAGTTATCTCTTACCTCTTAAATTAACCAATTTTTATTAATCTGTGTATCACCACAAGCCTGTGGCCTACCTGTAAATTTCCAGCAGTGTCTTTCTCCTTCAGCAGCTACATGGTATCTCCTTGACCTCACCTACTTTCTCTATATATCTCTTCCAGCCTGGCTATATTCTACCCTGCCATATGCCAAAGAAGCTTTATTTATTAACCAATAAGAGCAACACATATACAGAAGGACATCACTCCCTCTTTCTGTCTAAATAAATATTAAGGTTTTAACTTTATCATAGTAAAGTTTCATAAAAAAAAAACAGGTATCAAGAAAGAATTACATGAACCATATTAAGTCTATTTTTATCTGGAAAGTATCATATCTAATATATATTTTATCATAATTAAGGATGACTATAATTGTCTTCAACTCTTAAAATCCCTAGAAGGATATAGTATTACCTAAGTAAACAGGAAGTGCATTGTGAGCAACTTCTTAAACTAGAATGGACAGAAACATATCACTGCTTGGACAGTCACCCAAAGTTCTTCTGTAACTTTGGGGCATCCATCTTCAGCCTACAGGTCCATAGTATCTTGTAAACTTTTCCATGAAGCAGGAAATTTGAAAGGCTGTTTCACCTATCTTGGCAGTTTGTCAATCATTTTCTTCTGTGTCCTGCAGAATGTCTGGCAGACTCTTTTACGAAGCAGGAACCCTGAAGGACTGTCTCACCTTTAGGCATTCTAAAGAGTCATTTCTTTGGGTTCTGCATTTTCATTTCATACAAAATACCATCAAGCAGTCCAGGAAAGAGCAGTTTCTTGCCCAAATGACAAGCAAACTCCATAAGGAAACTCTACAGTGACCATCTTCCACTTGAAGTAGCTTGGTGCTGTCAGAAGCAGACATGTTTCATTGTTGAGAAAAGTCTAAGTTCATAAAACATTTTAAATGCCATATTCTGTAGGTCTTTGATGTGTTGAAGATTATTTAACTGAAATATATCTCTGTATATCTAGAATACCTAACTAACATGACTAAAAGTTTGGTTATTATAAATAACTATTAATCTGTAATTTTAAATTATCCATTACACTTTTAAATGTGCTGCTCAAACATTAATACCTTTAAAAAGAGTAAAAAGATACCTATAATAAAATTGATTTTAAATTTGTATAAATAAACCAAAATCCATACCAAGTAATTTATTAATTTCTATATCATATCATTTTTTTTAGAAATTAACTGCGACCATTAAACATTTATAAGCAACCATTTTAAAATGAATATAAACATTTATAAACAATCACTTTGGGAATTTGTGTGTAGTTTTCCCCAAACTCTTCCTGCTGTTTGTTAGGCAAAGTAATATTAGAGTTCATGAAGACATGTTGACAGTTTTCATTTGTTGAGCCATTTCTGCATGTCTGAGATGAAGGCTTGACCATGGAGGATGATGTTTTTGATGTGTTCTTGGATTTAGTTTACAATTATTTTTGCATCTATGTTAATGAGGGAAATTTGTCTGTAATTCTCTTTCTACATTGGGCTTTTATAGGGTTTGTATATCAGAATGACTATGGCCTCTTAAAATGAATTTTTGCCTTGTTTCTTTTCTTTCTATCTTATGGAATAATTAGAGGAGTATTGGTGTTAAAATTCTTGTCAAAATCTAGTAGAATTCTGGGCTAACACCATTTGTCCCTGGCCTTCTTTTCTAAAACCATCTGGACCTGAAGCCATCTGGCCCTGGGATTTTGGATTTTTTTTTTTGGTAGACTTATAACAACTGCTTCTATTTCCTTGGGGTTATAGGTATATTTAAATTGTGTGCATGTGTGTGTGTGTGCATGTGTGTGTGTTCACACACACACATACACACTTTTTTCTTTTAGTTTTCCTGGTGTGAGATTATTTCTTGTGTTTTCATGGGTATTCATGGGTACACTAAACTTCCTTGTGTTCAGCTTTTCTTTATAGTATCTTCTTTAAGGCAAAATTTGTAGATAGATATTGTTTAACTTTGACTTCATCATGGAATATCTTGCTTTCTTCATCTATGTTGATTTCAAGTTTGTCAGGTATAGTAGTCTGGGCTTGCATCTGTCACCTATTAGATTTGCAGGACATCTGTCCAGTCTGTTTTGGCTTTTAGAGTCTCCACTGTGTTATATGTAATTTGAATAGATTTACCTGTATATGTTACTTGCCTTTTTTCCTTGCAGCTTTTAATATTCTTTTTTTGTTCTATATGTTTAATGTTTTGATTATTATGTGGCAGGGGAATTTTCTGTTCTGATCCAATCTATTTGTGTTTTGTACGCTTCCTGTACCTTTAAAGGCATCTCCTTTATGATAGCAAAATTTTCTTCTATGATTTGTTGAAATATATTCTATGCTTTTGAGGTGGGATTCTTCTCCTTCCTCAATTCCTATTATTTTTAGGATTTGTATTTTCATAATGTCCCAGATTTTCTGATAGTTTTATATCAAAATGTTTTAGATTCAACATTTTTTGAGCAAAGTATCCATTTCTTCTATTGCCTTCAAAATTGATTGAGATTCTTTCATCTCTTGTATTTTGTTAGTAACACATGTGATTTGTAGTTCATGTTACCTTACCTAGATTTTCCACTTCCTAAATTTCCTCATTCTGTGTTTTCTTTATTGCTTCTATTTGCATTTTCAGGTCTTAAACAGTTTTATTCATTCTTTCAACTCTTCATTTGTTCTTGGCTTTCTTTAAGATATTTATTCATTTTCTCCAAATTTTTGTTTCTCATGTTCAGGATTCTTAAGGGAATTATTAACTTCTTTTGTAAGGACCTCTAGCACCTCCATAAAGTTGGTGTTTTTGCTGTTGTTGCTGTTATTTTTGTTTTTTACCTTAGGCTGTGTTGGAATATTCAGGGTTTGCTGTAGTAGTACAGGTGGACTCTGATGTATTTCCCTAGCTTCTGTTGATTATTTTCTTATGTGGACTGTAATTGGAGGCTGCTTGTTCATTCCTGGCTACTCAGATCATGAAATGGTCACTCAGAAACTGTATTATTTGCAATACTCTTTGGCCAATAGCTTAAGCATGTTCCTGTCTTACTCTTATAACTTAAATTAACCCATTTCTATTATTTTATATTTTACCATGAGGCTTGTGGCCTACCTGCAAGGTTCTGGCTCATGGCTCACGTCTTTTTCCTCTGGCGGCTCCATGACCTCTTGACTCTGCCTACTCTCTCTATATATCTCTTTCAACCTGGCTTTATGCTGTTAAGCCATTGGCCAAAAGCACCTTCTTTATTAACCAATGGCAATAAAACATACTAACAAAATAAATCACCTCCCACATCAGTGGACATCTAGGTATCTGGATTTGGGGTGATTATATGTCTAGGTGCTGATTTCTGGATTTGTCGTTGTTGAATAGGTGTTTTATTCCTTGGTTTCTGTTTCCTCTCTGGTCTTTAAATGTATGTGTCCTGTGTTTGAGCATGGCGTCAAGCAGGAGTATCTACTGGAGTTGGTGGCTACTACACAGAGATAAGGAAGATAGGGAAAATTGTGGATAGTTTATTGGGATGATTACTGGCAGAGTGGAGGAAGACTATGGGTGGGACAGCCTACAAAGAGTTCTGGTGGAGGGTGTGGCTTCTGGTCAAGCAGGGAATAATGGCCTGAGTTAGAGGCTGGATATGGTGACTAGGAGGGGAGGAGGATTGGGTATAATGTCAGAGAGGGTCATTGAGACAGTGGAGGAGGTCCACAGTCTTTTTGCCTACCTTGTGTGACAGGCATGGCCTGTATTTGGTCAGGACTGTTTTCAAGAGTTGGTGGCTGGGACACAGTGACTAGCTGGAAGAGGAAAAATTGAGGATTAGTCTGTTGGAAGCAAGAAAGTGGGAAAATTCACAATTAGGTGGCCTACCTTGTCTTCTGTAAGGCATTGCCTATGGTTGACCAGGGTTTCTGTGCCTGAGTTGGGGCTGGAATACAGTGAAGAAGTGAGAGGTACAACTGAGGATTGGGTCCTGTTTTCTGTCAGGCATGGCCTGTTGTTGGACCAGATGTTTCTCACTGAGAGAACCAATCTCCTAACATTTTAATCCCATATAATAACATATTGCATAAATTATAGATTACAGATTGTGTTCAAGTACTGGTAATTTATCTGATATTTGAACATAATTTTCTATCTTGTGTTTTATCCATGTTAGAGGAAAAGGAGTAGCTAGAGAAGATGATAATATAGCCATCCAAAGTTATATAAAATGAATAGTGATAATTATATTATTCTGTATAAATTTTGCTTCCCTTTTTCTTTCAAAATCTAATACATGTACATAAGAAATATTGGAAAAATATAGGACAAAACAAAAGGTAAGTCATTGAATATCAGAAAATACTCAATATTAATTTATGAATTATCCAAGTACCTAAGTATATGTGTTTAGTTTTATAATTATGAATGGACTAATGATATGGGTATAAATACACTCAAATATGTCTCTTATGAAATGCTGCCTTTGAAGTCTCTCTATATGTCAACAAATATAGATATATATTATATAATTTTTAAGCCAGAAATTTCTCATTGTAAAGCTATTTAAACATTTCCTTAAAGTTGGGATTGCCACTTGGATCTTGATTTGGACTTCTGTTGGCTCCCTGGTCCTTATAATCTTTATCTAGCTAATTCAGAAAAGCTACAGAAAGTAGAGTTGAACAGAGTTTTTGCAGAGTTAAACAGAACACATTCTTATGGAGCGAAGACAGACCATAAGGGGACTGCTGCACTAATCTATATTTTGGGCAGACTTGATATTGTTTTTGAAGTTTTCAGAAGAGACAGCTTTTCCTGAGGGACTTTGTTCTGAGTGAATGATTGACAGGCCTTTTGGCTTGACTCTTAGAGAAGGGGCCAATGGTATGTCCTAATCGAAAAGCCTTCTGCTGTACAATAATCTTACCATGTTTAAGTCTGTTGAACCAGCTTTAGATAGTAATCTGTTAGTGAATTTCTGGGAAGTTTATCATGTCATTTTTCCTCTGTGATCCAGAGATATTATCAAGAAATATTCTTCTGACCAATAAAGTTCTAGCCCTTGGATTTACAAGCAATGGACCATGGGGGAGTAGTGTAAACCTAGTGCCCTCCAATCCTGCTGACATTTGACTAGCTATTTGACAGTTAGCTGTATATGAAAATAGCTTTAAGAAATGTATTTATATGAAAATCCCTGTAGGCATATTTTTATATAAGAGTCAACATTTCATTTCTACTCACTTAAGGGTTTTTGGTTTTGTTTTTAATTTTTGGGTTTTATTTTGTTGGTTTATTTTGACTTGTTATTGTTGTTCATTTACAATTGTAATTTTATTTGTACATTTTATTTTAATTTTTAATTTGACAAGGTCCATGTAATAAATTATTATAAGATGAACAAATAGAGGGAAAGCATATGTGATTATTTACTATAAATCTGAGAAGGTTTAAGAGCTTTTATCAGGAAAAGAAAACTAAAAGAAACATTAACAAAGTACTTGTATACTGAACTGGACTAAAATTTGGGGAGAGAAATAATTGGAGTTGACTAGACTGAGAATTTTTTGTCTAGATTTCCCTAGGCCTTTTTTTTCCTGCTTTTCATGGTATGAATGTTGCTGTATTAGTAATAGGGAGGGCACCTTTCACTGGGAATTTTATCTATTTTTTTTTAAGAAATAAGAGCATGATTTTCTTGTACCTGCTGTTTTTTAAGAAATGATTATAATGACAACATGGATTATTTGGGATGCTGTGTTCTGAATGTCATCACTTACATTTTTATTTTTTCCATAGCATAAATTTCATAAGAGTAAAGTTACCTAAGTAAAAGTTATTTGGCTATATTTTGGCACAAAAGATTTAGAACATTCCAAACCTCCATTGTACATTTATATTTTTACAAAGTTTTTACATAGTATATGGAAAGATTTTCCATGATTCTGGCAAACACTTGATATTATGAGAATTTTAAAATTTTTATTCAGAAATTTGGTTTCATTATATACATTTTCAGAATACCAGCCAAATTTAATTGACATATTTTGTTTCTCCCTACTATGAATTAACTGTTTCCTGTGACACATATCACAAATTGGCCCATATAACATTACCTCATTTCCTTCTTTAAGTCAGCTTGCCTAAGATAAATTCTGGCAAACTGCTATGCGCTTCTTAAAGCCATCACTGGGATCTGTGCAGCTTCTCTGTCAGGCATGGGTTTAGACCTTTTGCTTGCATGTCTCTCCTTTGTTTCCTGTGCTGTAAGAGTATTTGGCAGTTGTACTGCCAGATGCCTGGCTTCCTTGGCATCTGATGGCCAAGCACACTGTCTTTATTGGAATAGTCACTTCCTATATATTGTTTCTGAAATCATTTCCAGGTAAAGAGTGTATAGTGTAGGAAGCAAAAATTCCACATCTGTTCTCCTAGGGTCCCAGGTGGATGTCTGAACTAAAGTGAAGTCAAATAGTTAAAGAAAAGAAAATTATAATTCAAGTTTCATGTGGCTTGGGTATTTTTATAAATACCCAAAGAGAGAGTCAGGGACATATGCAGACTGAACAAGACAAATCCCTTGACAAAGGGGAATATACTGTGAAGGAACCACTCTTCTGTGGGGATGATTGAAGGTAAGGTAATGGCTACAGAATTATTTGAGTTTTAATGTCTTTTTCTTGAAGATTATGGCATTCCATCTTTCAAGTATGGTCTGGGAGTCTTTCAAGAGGGGATTTTTGTATTCGTGACAAGGATCAAACAGATTGTTTTTGTATCTGTGGGTTTTCCAATATCTTTATTTTAAACAATAAGTCAGAATAGAATATGCCAGTCCTTCAACATCCAAAGTTGGCCTTCTAGAAATTCTTCAAATTTACTAATGTGTTAATAAATTCTTCTGATGTATTCCTGGTATAATGGACTGTAACTTGGTACTTTAGTATGTCAATTAACAGGTTTCTCCCCAACTTTGCTGATTACACATATTATTTTCCAGTTTACTATCTACCTTCTGAAATTGCCTAATTAAATTCTAATTGTTGAACAATTGCAAACTAAACTAGATTGGACACTTTTTGTAATATTTAGAAAGCATATACCCCAAACCACATACATATGCAATGCTTTTCTGATAAAATTAATGGGTAAAATATTCACAGTCAATGTAAGTGATGAATGATACTTTATACACCCCTTTTCTGGTTTCATTTCCTTTGTATTCCATAATCTACATCTTTGCCTTTAACCTGGAATCCCATAGACTTGATAAGAGGAAATGAAGTCATTGTTTTCTCAAATGAGGTATTTTGATGAGAAGGATGAAAAACGGGAAAGGACAGATTAGACATGGAATGAAATGACAGGTCTCAGAGACATATGTCCAAAGAAGTATGTTGAAGCCAAAGAACTTAAAAGTTGCTAGAAATGTTCAGGCTTCAAGTCTAAGATGGAGATATGGCACCTAACCTGGCAGATGCAACAGGTGTGCAACAAAGCCGAAGTCAACAGTTGTTAATTGCACTCTTTCAATGAACTCCCTTTGCACTTGACAGACCACTCTGTGTTCCTTCTGCCTGGATTCAATACCTTGTACATTGGCTTCTGTAGGAGGAGGGCCCATTTGTTCTTCCCCGGCCGCCATACAAGCTTCCTTGATTCTAGTTTTCTGAAGCCTCAGATTTCACCAACATGGACAATTTAGAAGTTATTTTTGCTTCTCAGTATAGGCTTATATATCACTGAGTTTTGAGCTAGGGTTTTCTAATTTAAAGGACTATGGTGAAGAAAGCAGTGATCCCCTCACAGACTTGGAGATCTATCCATGACTATGAACTGAGGCAGGATCTCCTTACTCAGAATCATCAGACTAAGGATGAGACTGTAGGAGAGAGTCAATGTCCTATTCATGGTGCTGAGACCAACAGGACAAGCAATGTCCAGTGACTCCAAAGTTGGGGTTTTAGAGACCAGATGAAGTGCGTGGCTATTCATGTTTCAGCACATTAGTTCATGTCGACACACTCTTGAGAAACAAATGGAAGGAAGGAAAAATGTATGTGTGCGTGTGCACATTTGTGTGTGTGTGTGTGTGTGTGTGTTTAAAATGTGAGTGCATTTGGGTGTGTATGTGCTACATATTCATCTGTGTGAATGCAGGTATGTGTGCATGATATGCGTGTACAGGTCAGAGAACAACCTCCGACTTTAGGATCACTTTAGTCCTTCCCTTCCGACTGGCTTGAGACATGGTCTCTTTGTTGTTTTCTCTTTTGTACACTCGGCAAGTTGTCCACAATCTTTCAGCTATTTTATTTTGCTGCTTCCACCTCCTATCTCCAGGTAGAAGGTCTAGGATAGGATAGTGTTCATGGTTTACTTTTTCTTTCTCTCTCTGTCTCTTTTTAGTTTCTATACTCAAACTTACGCAGCAGGCACCTTTACCACGTGATCCATCTTCCCAGCCTGGGAAAAGACTTAAGCAGTTATGCACATTTAATGTAAGGACTAAACCCCTTTTTAATGTCTTTTTTACTGTTGTGATAGAAGCTGAGTGAAAGATCAGAGCAGATCTGCTGAACAAATAAAACATATTTTCTTACTATATTTAATATCATGTAAGTGATTTCAGAACCTAGCCACAATCAAACAGGCCTTATAATGTTGTGGTTAAAAGCAGAATACTGGTTTTTAAAATCTAACTTAGCATCTACATAAACCAAGGCTTGTGATATAATCTAGGAAATTATCTGGAGAGCAACAGAGAATAAAACAATGCCTCCAGTCCTGCTCTGTTTAACAGGTTCTCCATGTGACATAGAGTCTGGTTATATTCATCAGGGTTTAAGGATTTCTTTTACTTCAGTGACCTAAAATAGTATATAGCTATGAATAACTCTGTGCTCTCTTTCAAATACCTTTTGGTGATAATCTTTACATTCAATTGCATACATTAACTTACATAGAACAGATTTTTATATGAAGTTTAATATTTTTAATTTCTGTGAAGAATTGTGTTGGAATTTAAATAGGGATTGCATTTAATCTGTAGGTTGATTTTGAAAGGATGTCTATTTTCACATCATAATGCCAAATCTATGAGCATAGAAAAATCATTCCACTTTCTGAAGTTTTCTTCAATTCTTTTCTTCAATGTCTTTAACTTTTTATTATAAAAATCTTACATTTGCTTGGTAAGAATTATTCCAAGACATTTATGAAGCTATTATAAAAGATACTTTTGCCCTTATTCAGCTCTCAGTGTATTTTTCATTTGCAAAAAAAAAAAAAAAGGCCACTGATTTTTGCAATAGAACTGTAGAAACTTTGGAAACAGCAATCCCAAGTATGACTGAATAATTAAAATCTTTCTCTGATTTTTACATTCCTAAAGATTTACTTATTTATTTTTATGTGTGAGTATTTTGCCTCTGTACATGCTTGTCAACCTTATATCTGTTGATCAATGAGGTCAGAAGTCATTGGATTCCCTGGTACTGGAGTTACTGATAGTTGTGAGCTACCATGTAGGTGCTAGAACATGATCCTGGGACCTCTGCAAGAGCAAGTGTTCTTCAACATCAAGCAAACTGCCCAGCCCCTTCTGTGATTTAAAAGAAACAATACATCAGATCACAATTAGGCTAAAATCTTTGACGCTAACAAAAATGTTTGAGTCTAAAATGACTAGCAAGGGATAAAGATATAGCGAAGTGGTAGAATGATCTTTCAATATCCACAGGGCTTCAGATTCACCTCAGTCTTGCCAAAAATCAATTAAGAAAAATGAAAAATATGTTATATAAATTACTAACAATCCTAAAATTTAACACATTGACATGCATGAGAAAACATTGCCATACAATGTAAAAAGACACACACTTAAAGAAGGGATGTTAGTAGCACAGTCCCTAAACTACAAGGTATATAAAGGTATATAAAACTACAAGGTATATAAAGAGATGTTAAGAAAATTGAGCCGGGCGGTGGTGGTGCATGCCTTTAATCCCAGCACTCGGGAGGCAGAGGCAGGCAGATCTCTGTGTGTTTGAAGCCAGCCTGGTCTACAAGAACTAGTTCCAAGACAGGCACCAAAGCTACAGAGAAACCTTGTCTAGAAAACAAACAAACAACAACAACAAAAATTATAACTATAGGATTACATTAATTAATTCCTCTTTGTTATCAGATTAAGTAAATTAATAATAGAAAAGGTATAGAATATTTAATAATGATAATAGACAAGATACATTTTGCTTACATAATTATAAAAATATATATAAATTCATAACAAATTCCACTGAGAAATTTCATCACGCAAAATTTTGTAGCTTTCAAAATTATTTATACATATGTAAACAATAATGACATATATATAAATATATGTTTTATCTATTGTCTTGGTCTCTACTCTGTTGTACTAATATTTTATAGTATTATGAACTTTATAAGGTTTTTATTATGTTTTCTTTAAATAATTATATTTGGAGCTATATACTCTTTTGTATTAATTCAAGATCACTTCCAGGTTCAGTTGTTCATTTTCTTTTAGCAGACAATCAGAAAACAGTGTTTTGATGGGCATCTCTACGATACAGATTATTTTGTCCACAGACTTGGTTTCTATCTCTGGTTCCTTGGATATATGTAAAATCATTAAAATCTTTGAAGAGCATTATTAAATTTGATGATTAAGCATGATACAGAAAAAATATTTCAGTAGGCAAAGAGCGCTAAAATTATGACAGCTAAATGAATTATTAAATCAAGCAGCATTAAATCTCAAACTAGGTTAAGTTATAGAATTTTACTGACCACGTACAATCCTGACATGCCACATCCTGAAAGGAAGCCTCCATACTTTGTCAGGATGATCACTGAAATATACATAATATAGCACAAAGAATTCTTTATTTTTTGTAATGGAGCATTTTGTGATTTGTTTGCATTGCAAATATTTTATCTCATTATTATTTGTATTTATATTATTCAGTGAAATCTTTGATTATATGCATAACATTAATTTTTAATGTAATCAAATTTATAATTTTTAAAATGTTTCACTTTTGCATCCTATTTAATAATTATTTCTTTACCATAAGTCATAATGCTATTCACAAAAAAATGTTCTTTTGAAGCTTTCTTACTTTAATTTATCCAGCATAATTTTCTTTTTAAAGAAGATATTAACTAGTTTAAAAACAACTTAGTGTTTTTACTGACAGATGTGAGTTTGATTTTTTTTTATTTTTTATCCCAACTTCTTTTTTAATAAATGCTTGTCTTTTATTTTTTATTATTTAGTATTTTTATTTTATTAATTAAAAAAATACCAATCCAAATTCCCATTCTTTCCCCTTCTTCCACTCCCGCCACACACACTCCCACCCTTCCCCCTACAATACTAAGAGAGGACAAGGCACACTGCCCTGTGGCAAATCCAAGGCCCTCCCTACTACATCTAGGTTGAGCAAGGTGTACATCCAAAGAGAATAGGATCCCAAAAAGCCAGTACATGCAGTAGAGACAGTTAATTTTTCACAGACAAAATGAGACAAAAGAGAAAAATCTCTACATGTAAGAAGCCTACTCAGGAATAAAGAGAGAGAAAAAGGAACTGGCAAGACTGGATCATCTTAAATATTTCAAGAAATGACTGCTATACAAAATTATGTAATTTGAAACAGAAAAATAGTTAAGAGAATATTACTATCAATGAGCAAATGCAAATAGTACTTTTCTGTAAATCGATAAAATATTTAAAACAGAAGTAGACAATGAAATTATACCTTTTCTGATGTCTATTTCTGGCATCATACATTCATAAATATTATTATATTTATACACCTTTTATTAATTTATTTTCTTTGAATGGGGCACATTTATCTAAAAGCTTTACCCCCAGAACCCAATTAAGACACATTGCACTCTTGTGATCAAAATTTAACACTTAACTTTACCAATGAAACTATAAGAATCTGATTTTGCTATTTTCTTGCAATTTCTACTAAATTTCTGTTTATTCTGGGTAGATAAAATGTACTTTTAAAAAGTTGCTTCTTTTTATCATTGAGTTTTAAAGCAACTCTTTCATTAGCAGTCAGAACCTATTAGCTTCAACTCGTCTCTGTTGTCTCTTTTTTCTTCTACCTTCTGACCTGTTGTTGCTTTTTAATACCACATCTTTTTTTTTTTTTTTTTGGCTGCATTACTCCAATGTCTTTCTTTTCCAACTTTATCTTTCTGTTTAAAAAAAAATGGTGATGGGTGTAAATCTTGGTTTTCCTGACAGCCCATTTTCAAAGATACTGCTTTTTCTGTGCTTTGAACTTGCTGTCACAATTGTACGCACACATACACAAAAGAAGAACTGCAGGGGTATGGGTTTGATCCACTGTGTTTTGTTGCATAGTGATCAATTGCCTGTCCAAGCTGGTTTTACACTTACTATTTTCTTATAAATTCCTTTCCTGGCTATTCTTAGGTACATTCTGCTTCTTTCTGCCTCTACTCTTCAGTACTCTTTGTATATTTTAGGAGTTTAATAATTAGACTTCAACATATACATTGGCTGTTTAAAATGTTAATGCAGTAACAGTCACAATCAAAACCATTCCTGTAAACCTGTATTAGGAACTGCTGATTGCAGGGACTTTAATGGAAGTGTCCTACTTTCTGGACTCATTTGTTTTGATGAGAGCCTAAGTGTAAATTCTGTGCAAAACATAGACAGCTATTACGCAGTTAATTATGCACAAAGTAAACATGTTCAACTGCAAACAGCAAAATGCCACCTAATAATGGATAACTGAAGATTTATGGTATGCATGGCCAATCTGTAAGGGCTTCTACTCATGAATCTAAAATGAATGCAACATTACCTAAATGATCCAGAATGAAGGATTTAATGCATTGCTCTGCCCTTATTGCTACTTATTTCTTGTCAGCAGATTTTTCATTTTGCCTTAATTTATTGTACATAAACACTATGCAAATATCTGGGTCATATTTAAAAACATATGGCTTGTTCTTATGAATACTGGTTAGGCATTTTTGTTATAAATTACTTGTTAAGCAAATCGTTTTTATAATTATACAGGTCAACATATAATCACCATGCCCACATGTGGTTGCTAGATGGCACAGCTTCAGGAAGTATGCATACTGTGCATAATATAAGGTATGTATCCATGTACTATTTCCTGGATATGCAGCATGATTTTTTCTGATCATTTTTGTCAATATGAATCTATTTCTCTTAAAATTAGTACTTTGAATTGCATACTTTCTGCTAGTGTGGGGACATTAAAATAAAATTTGTTATCCAACAAGATGTTTCACTTGGTAGATTTTTATCTTTTTCCCCAAAGAAAATTAATAAGAAGCAAAGATATAGGTTTTGTTAACATCTATAATTCGTTCTTATGATCCTTTATTCCAAGAAGTTAATATGACTCAATAAAACTGCCAAATATATAACAATTAAGGATGTACTAAAGGAAAATATCAGTGTGAGGAATAAATAAATAAACAAACAAATAAATGTAGCATAAGTCAAGGAAGTTCACAAGATAAAGAGTGTAAGCATCAGAGATCTGGAGACCTAAGTGTAACATGAAGGGCCTGGTTGGTTTTTGTCCTCCCACCAGGTCCCACAGTCATTAGGTCCCAAAGAAATCACACAGGGAAGTCTATATTAATGATAATATAGGCCCATTAGCTCAGGCTTCATATTAGCTCTTATAATTATATAGCCCATTATTCTTATCTATGTTAGCCACATGGCTCAGTACCTTTCTCAGCGGGGCAGGACACATCCTGCTTCTTCAGTGGTCTGGGCAGGAGTGGGAAGGAATGGGCTTCCTCCTTCCCAGCATTCTCCTGGTCTCATCTCCTCACCTCTCTTTCCTGTCTGGTTGACCTGCTTATACTTCTTGCCTGGCCAATAGGTGTTTATTTAAAACATGATTGACAGAATACAGACAGTTATCCTGCACCACTTCCCCCTCTTTTCTTTTTTTTTAAAACAAAGGAAAATATCCGTAGTCCAATTTTTGGGAATGTGGGCATAGTATTCCAGGCTACTTCCAGCTGGTTGGGGAGCACTGATAATCTTATGGGGACCTAAAGAAAATTTAGAGTTATGATCAAGTCCTCACTGGAGTATCCTGTGAGGCTTGATCATCTCAGGTAGCAGTCTTGAATCTGTTCTGGATGTAGAACTCAGTCATCTGGGTCATCTGTTCCTACCAGAGATTTCTCAGGTGGTCTTACTTGATCAAACCTGAGTTTTCTTAACTCAGAATGAATCCACAGCCTCTCATTTCCTGTGGAAACAAAAGTAAAATCTCTTCTCAAAAGTAACATACCTTTTGACTTCAATTTTGAAGTCAAGGTATTTTCAAAATACCTATCTTGGACTAGTTCAGCAGCATCAGTAAATATCTTTTAGCAGCTGTTGCTCCTTCCTCAGCATTCAAACAATTCAAAGAGAGCATAATAGCATACAGTATCAAGATTCTCTGTATATTTTCCATCTTTATGCGGCTTTATTTTAACCTCTATTTCTTTTATTTTTATTTTTGGCTTTTTGGACAGGTTCTCTGTGTATCTTTGTCCTGGAACTCCCTCTGTAGACCAGGCTATCCTTGAACTCATGGAGATCTGTCTGTCTCTGCCTCCCCAGTGCTGGGATTAAAGGTGTGTGCTACCACACCTTTAACTCACAGAGATCCGTCTGCCTTTGCCACCCAAGCTTTGGGATTAAAGGTGTGGGATACCACACCTTGAAGTCACAGAGGTCAATCTACCTCTGCCTCCCAAGTGTTGGGATTAAAGGTGTGTACCACCACACCCAACTACTCTCTTTTTTCTTTTTTTAATTTAAGAACTTTAGCCTTTAGCCTGCATATATTTTTAACACACTGTAAACCATTTAGAGGTTTTCTTTGTCTTTGAATCTCTCTTTTACTATATATCTCTCTTTTTCTGACCACGTGAGTCTTTAATTTACCAAGCAATATGGGTAGGATTAAAGCCGTGTCTTTGACGACTGGATCCATCCCATACCTTAGCTTTATGAGATTCCAGCCTCATGGCTGAGGTACCAGCCAGAGCCATGTTTATTGCCACAACTTTATGGCATCTTAAGGTCCCTGCCAGCAAGCAAGCTGCAACATTCTGCTCACAAACCACATTCAGATGCACCATAGTCAGACCGCCTGCCTGAAAGAGCCAGAGTTTGCCCTGGCAGGATGGCCCAGAAAGCTGGCATTTTAAAATGGTGTCACTTTTTTCCTGCTACAGCTGAAAACCAAAAAGCATGTGGTCAGCTTTTATCAACATCATTTAAGTATTTCGTGGCAGGACCTCTTAAAGAGCTGCAGGGTTTTGCAGCTAAAGCTGAGTGAAGAGCCTCTCTTAAATGAGAGTGCTTTCTTGCCTCTAGCAAGCAGAGCAGACCTGAGAAGTTGCTGCTACCAAGAAAACATGCTTTACTATATTTTCCCCAAGCTTTTTCAGGCTTTCTGTGGATGCAGTTATCCACATGGGTGCCATTCTGTAACATGAAGGGTCTGCTTGTCAGGGTTTCTATCCTGCCCAGTTCTCACAGCTGTTTAGCCCCAAAGAAAATCACACAGAGGTCTCCATAAGATTATAAACTTATTGTCCCATTAGCTCAGGCTTCTTATTAGCTCTTATAACTTATATCAACCCATTATTCTTATTTATGTTAGCCACATGGCTCGGTACCTTTTTCAAATGGTCACATCCAGCTTCTTCAGTGGTCTGGGCAGGAGTGGGGAAAGAGCTTCCTTCTTCCCAGAATACTCCTGTTTTTCTGGCCCCACCTTTACTTCCTGTCTGGTTGTCCCACCTATACTTCCTGCCTGACCAATCATCATTTATTTAAAACATGATTGACAGAATACAGACAATTCTCCCACACCACCCAAGTTGGTAACAAAAGTTTTATCAGTTACAACAGACAACAAAAAACCAATTGGTTAATAATCACATTGTCTTAGCATCCAGGCTTCACAGAATCACATCTCAGATTTGAAATTATAGAGATATGTATTGTGTATCTCTCTAGAAAAAATTCTCTAAAAAATAAACTCTGACAAATAAAACCATCAAGAAAGTCACTATTTTTAGCCAATGCATTGATTAGGTATCATCATTTGTGGTTGGTGAAGAGGATTGAGGAGTGAAGAGATTTGTGATATTCTGAGCTTTGTGTTCAACTTTTGTGAATATTAGATGGCATTAAATAGTAGTTTATTTATTTAATGCCCAAAAACAAGTGTCATAATTGATTCTCATGAAATAAAATAGTGTGAGTCATATTTATACTTTCAGTGTTAAAGATCAGCACAATTTCAGGGTTACCTGAGTTGGGTTGTGTCCTGGCCAGATTGGGACAGTGACATGAATTCCATAAAAACAATGCTTTGTTCTCACGCTATATTACATAATGTCACCTTGAATTATTTTTGTAAATTTTCATGTAAATTAGATGCTAAGTATCCTTGTATGTGTAAGAGACTTATGTCACCTAGCTATCCACCTATGATGAATGATTTTCCCATAAAATTGGCTTTGAATCCTTTGCTTGAGAGAAACTCATAAGTAAGACATGACTAGAGAGAAGGAATAAAAGGGATGGTGGGATGAGACTCACTGATCACAGAAATCGGATTGCTTAACGAGCAGTTAGGCATATATACACTAGCTTATAATAGGACGTTAGTGTAATTACATGAAATCAAGAGCTAAATACCTCATTTACATTGAGAAAGTGTATTAGGCTCTTGGAGAATTTAGTTTGCTATACTTAGAGTGTGTTCTGGAAGCTGTAGCTCTAAATGGCCCTTTTTCTTTTACAAAAGTTCACTAGATCATTTCAAAGAAAAGAAAATCTAACTACAGACTCAAGTTCTTGTTTACATTATTATTATTGTTATTTTATTATTATCATTATTTATGCTGTCCTGTAGGTTTGAACTAGAGTAGCTAGAATGGCAGTGCTTTGACAGCAAAAAATGAAATAAATCATCACACTTGTGCCATTCCAATTGCATGCAACTTCTCTCTTTGCTTGCTTGCACAATTGCTTTCTTAACATTTCTTATTATTCTTTAATATTATATTCACTTTAAGGTGTAGGGTGTGTGGTACTATTATCCACCTTGAGGTAGTGTCCTGGCCTAATTATTAAGCATATCTGCTTATTTAAAATAAAAACAATAGCTATTTCAAAAGTGATACTGTCAAAAAATGAAAACAATAAAAGCATGCTTTAATTCAAAATATGCCACATCATACTCTATATTAAACCATATTAAGTTTAAAAGAAATCTCACTATTGATGAATATGTATGCAATTTTTGGTACAGTGGTTATTAAAATAAAATTTCATGATTTTGATAGCAGCAAAGCTTGCACAAATTTATAAGAATACCTTTCAAATTTCTTGTATTTCATATAAAACCATACAATTTAAAAGTGTTTAAATTTTCCATGGTAATTATTTGTGTTCTGGCAAGTAAACCACTAAATTTCACTGTGTATACTAATAATTGAAATATTTAACTAGAATGATTTCCCTGTTTTTTTTCACTAGCTTCATCATGTTAGCTACTGGAAGTTAGAAACTGATATCTTAGTTTCTTAAATATATTAAGCTTATTTTATGACTTAAAAATCTCCAGTTCATCAATTAATATTTTGATTAATATACATAAGTTTTCCTTTTTGTTATCTTTGCATCCTTTGAATGAAGTTTTCTAAAACTGAGAATTTATAAAATTACAAAATGTCATAATTGCTGTTGCCTTAATTCTTACAATGACTTGCAGATGGTAGCACATTCTCCACATTTGACTTTGTTAAATATATTCTCTTAAGGTATCTGAACTTGGCAGTTTGTTTATGAAAAGAACCCAGTTGTGTTCTTCTCATGTGACCCAGTCAGAACAGCCATTAAGAAATCTTTCCAGTGCTGGCAAGATTGCAGAGGGAAGAGCAAACATTATACATAATTTGTGGATATGTTGGACATTCTGAAAATCAACATGAATGTTCCTCAAAATACTAAAACCACAGCTTTCCTATTATCTAACTACTGTACTTCTGATACATACCCTAAAGATTCTAAGAGAGCATATAGTAGAGAAATCTGCATCTACAATTTTAGTGAGAAACTATTCACAAGTGCCCAAAATAATTAAACAGAAACTGTATTCATTTAAACACTGCCTGGCCCATAAGCTCTACCCTCTTCTTGGCTAACTCTCACATCTTAAACTCTACAACCCCCCCAAAAAATAACCGCATTTAAAAACCTCTGGTCATTAGTAACGCTTAATATCAACGGACTCAACTCACCTAAAAAAGACACAGGTTAAGAGAATGGATACAAAAACAGGATCCAACATTCTGCTGTTTACAAGAAACACACCTCAACCACAAAGACAGACATTATCTCAGAGTAAAGGTTCGGAAAAGGTTTTTCAATCAAACGGCCCTAAGAAACAAGCAGGTGTGGCTATACTAATATCTAACAAAATCGACTTCAAACTGAAATCAATCAGAAGAGATGGAGATGGACACTTCATACTCATAACAGGAAAGATTTATCAAGATGAAGTTTCAAACCTGAATATCTATGCCCCTAATATAAAAGCACCCACATATGTAAAAAAAATTACTAGAACTCAAAGCACACATCAAACCCCACACACTAATAGTACGAGATTTCAACAATCCTCTCTCACCGATGGACAGGTCAACCAGACAGAAACTTAACAAAGAAATACGAGAACTAACAGATGTAATGAATCAAATGGATTTAATAGACATCTATAGAACATTCCACCCAAACAGGAAAGAATATACCTTCTTCTCAGCATCTCATGGAACCTTCTCGAAAATTGATCACATACTTGGTAACAAAGCAAACATCCAGAGATACAAAAAAGTTGGAGTAACCACCTATGTCTTGTTGGATCACCATGGAGTAAAGTTAGAATTTAACAACAATTCCACCAACAAAAAGCCTGCAAACTCATGGAAACTGAACAGTCAACTACTGAACCACTCCTGGGTCAAGGAAGAAATAAAGAAATTAAAGTCTTCCTTGAATTCAACAAAAATAAAGAAACAGCATACACGAACCTATGGGACACTATGAAAGCAGTGCTAAGAGGAAAGTTCATAGCATTTAGTGCCCACATAAAGAAAACGGAGAAAGCACACTTAACAGCACACCTGAAAGCTCTAGAAAAAAAAAGAAGCAGACTCACCCAGGAGGAGTAGAAGACTGGAAATAACCAAACTGAGGGCTGAAATCAACAAAATAGAGACCCAGAAAACAATCCAAAGAATCAATGAAACGAAGAGCTGGTTCCTTGAGAAAATCAACAAAATCGACAAACCCTAATCCAAACTAATCAAAAGGCAGAGAGAGAACACTCAAATTAACAAGATCAGAAATGAAAAGGGGGACATAACAACAGACACTGAGGAAATTCGAAGAATCATTAGGTCTTACTACAAAAGCCTGTATGCCACAAAATTGGAAAATGTACAAGAAATGGACAGTTTTTTAGATAAATACCACATAATGAAATTAAATCAAGACCAGGTGAACAGTTTAAATAGAACTATAAGTCGTGAGGAAATAGAAGCTGTCATCAAAAACCTCCCAACCAAAAAAAGCCCAGGACCAGATGGTTTTAATGCAGAATTCTACCAGAACTTCCAAGAAGAGCTAATACCTATACTCCTTAAGGTGTTTCACATAATAGAAACTGAAGGGTCATTGCCAAACTCATTTTATGAATCTACAATTACCCTGATACCAAAACCACACAGGGATGCAACCAAGAAAGAGAATTATAGACCAATCTCACTTATGAACATTGATGCAAAAATTCTCAATAAAGTACTGGCAAACCGAATCCAAGAACACATTAAAAAAATCATTCATTATGATCAAGTAGGCTTCATCCCAGAGATGCAGGGCTGGTTCAACATACGAAAATCTATCAATGTAATCCATCATATAAATAAACTGAAAGAAAAAACCATATGATCATTTCATTAGATGCTGAAAAAGCATTTGACAAAATTCAACACCCCTTTATGATAAAGGTCTTGGAGAGATTAGGGATACAATGATCATATCTAAGTATAATAAAAGCAATATATAGCAAGCCGACAGCTAACATCAAATTAAACGGAGAGAAGCTCAAAACGATTCCACTAAAATCAGGAACAAGACAAGGCTGTCCACTGTCGCCATACCTCTTTAATACAGTGCTTGAAGTATTAGCAATAGCTATAAGACAAAATAAGGAGATCATGGGGATTCGAATTGGAAAGGAAGAAGCCAAACTTTCGTTATTTGCAGATGATATGATAGTGTACATAAGTGACCCCAAAAACTCTACCAAAGAACTTCTATAGCTGATAAATACCTTCAGTGAAGTGGCAAGATACAAAATCAACTCAAAAAAATCAGTAGCCCTCATATACACATAGGAGGTAAAAGTTAATCCAGTTCCTTTCACTCCAACATGTCAAGGCCAAAATAAGCACATGATATTTTATATTTATTATTCATTTATATATTTTGGTGCTGAGGATTGAACCAATCATGCCTTTGGCAGTCAAGGCACTAGCTCTGAGGTGCAGCCCAGTCCTTGGGTTTGTTTTTATGTGATAGGCACTAGTGCTTTGAAAGACCCCATGCCCTTATTATTTGAACACTTGACCCTTACCTTATGGGTTCTATTGAGAAGACTGTACTATGTGGTAACAAGGTGATTTCTAGGCCAGGCATAGTTACCTAGTGAGACCCTGTCAAAAATATCACAAAAATGAAATATTACTGTAGTAGGGAGGAGAGGGCTGCATTCCCGGCGCCCAGCTCCAGTGCAGGGCCCCTTGTTCCATCCCGCCTGTCTCCTGGTGCCCGAAATAATTAAACAGAAACTGTATTCATTTAAACACTGCCCATAAGCTCTACCCTCTTCTTGGCTAACTCTCACATCTTAAACTAACCCATATCTAGTAATCTGTGTATCACCATGGGGTCATGGCTTACCAGGAAGATTCTAACCTACTTCCACCTCAGGCTGGAGAAACCTGGCATCTGCCACATTGCCTTCTCTCTCCCAGCCTTCTGTTCTGTCTACTCAGCCCACCTTAGGGATGCCCTATCAAAAGGCCAAGGCAGTCTCTTTATTTAACCAATGAAAGCAACAGAAATACAGAAGGCCCTCCTACACCATATTACTTTTCAAGTAATTCCTACTTGGTGAAAATTTATTAATATTATTAATTCAATAATTTACATCTTTTATGAAGTTTAAGCATAATTTTACTTGTCTGACATTATCTGAAATTCTTGCTCTGTAAATATCTGAATCATGTAATTTCTAGATTCCAGACATCATTCTTGCCTTACTTGCAAGATCTGTAGCAAATCAAAGAAATTAAGTGAATTAACCATGGACACTGCAGCATAGCATCCACTCCAATGTACTTTCTACTTCACCATAGTTCTCGCTTAAAAAAATAATAAACCAAGAATTAAAATAGACATTCTATTTCCAGGGGGATAAAACAGAAGGATAGAGAGAAAATATAGATCATTAGGGCATGCAATTTCTTTTAACTTCACAACATATGTGTGTACTACATCTAAATTATTTTGAGAAACAAGTCATGTTGCTGTCATCAGCAGACCCATCAAAAGAGATCCAACACATTTCAGAAAGTTTTATTTTACCAATAAAATTTTCTAAACCAGCTGGTAGTAACTTTTTGTGCAAGCAATTTAAATATGTATTATAGTGTAGACACAAAATTGAGGACTATGTATGATAAATATTATGGATGACATTAATGCTTTTAATACTGTCTTCTCAAAGATACCAAGGTTAACTGAAGATGGTAGCAGATTGCAGGAAAAGAAGATCTGAAATCATGGTGTCTATCCTGTTACTTCACTTTCAGTTAATGTCCACAAGCATAGTGTTGGTGAGTATTATAATCATAGATTTCTTTTATTTCTAGTCAAGCAATCATATACCTGTACAGGATAAGAATCATATACCTGTACAGGATAAGAGCTTGTCCTTCATTGTAACTATAATGCCAAATGAGTTCACATATTTAAATGATTCAGTTTGTTTACTCATACAGTTGGAGCTGTCGACACTTCACTCACAAATATTCCTTGCTTTCTATCACAAAGAAAGAGGTGAAGAGATCGGACATCCAATTAATCACTCCCCTCACACACATTTCCCTTCAGAAAGGCATTTCAACTGTAAGATGCACTAAAGTCTTACTCTTTTATGACATTTTGCTATCAAACATTCAGAGAAATTGCATTAAGGACCTTAATTTTCCTTCTACTCTCTTGAAGCAGTGTTTATGAATGTCTAATAATACTGAAAATATTGTAAGAGGACCTTAACCTATTTTTGTAAATTAACATTTTTCTCCTGTCTTATCCTGAAGAGTATATTATAAAAATACTCGTAGGTGTAAAATCACAATGTCATTTCACATTGTAGGAGGAAAAGGTATATATGTTTTACGATTTTTCCAGTTGAAATATTTATCCAGGACCTAGTGTTTAGTGTGTTTTTCATGAAGAATTAGTATTGTGTTCTCAATGAAAATGCCTTACATAGGTCGGTATATTTGAATTCTTCATCCTAGTTGCTGTAATTGTTTAGAAAGGGATAAGAGTTGTTGGAGATGGTGTATCACTGAGAGTGGGTTTTGACATCTCTAAAGGTCATGCCATTCCATCCTTAACATGCTAGCTTTCAGCCACTGCCCCAGTTCCTAGCCTGCCTGACATATATCATGCTCCCTGCCATGATGATAACGGACTCTCTATCCTTTGGAACCATGAAACCCAAATTTAATTATTTTTTTAGAAGTTGTCTTGGCCATTGTGTTTTCTCAAAGAAATAGAAAGGTAGCTTCAGTAATAAGGTATTCGATTTTTTTCACCAATTTTCTCATCACTCCATAGAACACATATACTGCCCCACCATTTTATCTGTTTTATTAATCACTGCTGTTGTGTACTAAGGCTTCTTTCTCTATAAGTCCTTCAAACATCCTTGTTATTTGTGTTTCTCTTGGATCTTCTGTGTATTATGTCTAGCCAATTATATAGTAGATACCTATAACACTGATTGATTTTTTAACTACTTAGAAATCTATAATCAATAGATTTGGGGTTACATAAATATTAATAATATGTGAATACCTGCAGTCAAAGATCATATAGGAGAATAAGATAAAAGCATATAGCCCATTGCCACAGTATATTTACATACAGATGAGAAATTAGAGGAACAAGCTAGAAAAAGGTAAAAAGTGTTGTGAATTGAGAAAGCAGCTTACAACTAATTGAGTAACACCAAGAAAGGCTTCATTAAGAAGTTCAATTTAATATTTATGAAGGTGTTTTACAAATGGATAATGAATATATCATTTCGTATAAAGAATAAACACACTTTAAAGTGTAAGTGCATCAAACATTTATTGAGAAAAACAATTATTTTTCAAAATACACATAATTCCAACAGCAATAGAACAAAGTGTGATGTCTAGGGTCAGTTGCAAAGGCATATTCAATAAAAATCTGGAAAATTCACGTCAAATTACTTTAAGACTGCAGATTAATTGTCATGAGGAACAACCATAAAAGTACCATGAGACATGTTTCAGTAAGATTGTTAGTAAGAGAAAAATTCTCAGACCCCAAATCTGATCACTTCCAGAGTAAAATCGGACAGAACAGGCATAATTTCTTAGGATGTAAAAATCTCCAGGGATTGTCTATTAACCTAAACAAAAATTCCAAGCCAAAAGACTGAAAGAAAATGAGTACATGGGATAAAATGTCATTAATGTAATTACTTCACTTGGATGTCCAACAATTGAACAAATCACCAGCCCTGTGTTTCAGATATGCAAAGAGAAAGATAATATACAAAGACCCCAGTGACCCAGAAGTGGAAGGCAATAAAATCAGAGAAAACACCTTTTGATATTAGGATACCTTGTGTTAATAACACTTTGTGACAAAACTTGAAACTCAGAACTGGTATAGAATTTTACGTTACAAAGTGTAGTCCTTGCCACTGATCAGGGATGCTTCTCTTTGCAAGAAGCAAAGAGACCATTACAGAAAACCACATCCAACTAAAATGTAGGATTGTAGAGCTCAGTCTCAAAGAATACATCTATAATAGAGCTCCCACACTAAAGCTTAACGGTTATTTTGGGGAACAAAGGGTGAAAAGCTGTAAGAGCCAGTGGATCAGAGAACTTCTTGTGAGGTTGCTTCTCTTAGGACTAACAGAAGCAACAGCCATAAAATAGCACATTGACTGCCCAAATGTGGGCAGAACAAGGTCAACAATAATAGACCTACTAAGGAGGTCAAGTGAAAGAACAAGGGGCCTTAACCCCACACAGAGAACTACAAGCAGCTAAAGAATGGTGAGAGTGGGAGAAATCATCTTCCTGGGAAAAGCACAGTGTTTCATAATATACTACCAAATAGTCAAACCGTGAAAACAGACATACAAGTAACATTATGCAAACTGAACAGGTTACATTTACATATACAAAAGTATATGAGTATATACCTATAATGCATTCATGAAAAAAGTTGCCATGTATTTTAAAAAACTTATAAGTAGTATATGAATCAGGGGGTGGGAGGGCAGAAAAGTAGGAGAAAGTGACATAATTGTAATCTAAAAATATAACTTATTTTTTATAAGTTAAAACAATTTTCAAGTCAAAATTTATTTGAACATATTCTTCTGTTCCCCATATCCCTCCGGATTCTCTCTCCCTCCCTAGTCACCCAACTTTAAGTGCTTCATCCATACAAAAGGAAATCTAAAAAAAGAAAACAAGAAAATGGTGTAGAAGGGTCTTCTATTTGTGTATTGCCCTCATTGGTTAAATAAAGAAAACTGCCATGGCCTTTTGGTAGGACAGCCCTTAGGTGGGCGGAGTAGATAGAAGGGAATGCTGTGAGAGAGAAGGCAGAGGCAGACGCCATGCTTCTCCAGCACAAGATGGACACTGGTTAGACTCATGCCGGTAAGCCACAACTCAAGTGGCGATACACATTAATGGAGATAGGCTAAAATAATATGTGAGAGTTAGCCAAGAAGGGGCTGGAGATAATGGGCCAGGCAGTATTTAAATGAATACAGTTTCCGTGTAATTATTTCGGATACACACCGGGAGCCGGCGCCGGGAACACAGCCCGAACCCCTCATTGCAACAAGAAAACAAAGTATAACCACATTGTAAAGAAACAAAAATAAAAAACATCAAGCTATAACCAAATAAACACACACAAAACAAACAAAGCTATGGTCTCAATTATCTGTTAATCAACTATTCCTGAATGTGAGGCCTGTCATAGACTGGTTGATAAACTCAGTGTCACTCTATTAGAGAAAACTGATTTTCTCTCTCCTAAGAGGTTTAAGCAACACTATAGTTGTTGATCTTCACCATGATGACTAGGTGTTATTTCATTCATTTATTCATTCATGTTTTTTAATATAAAAATAAGATTAATCAGGCTGCTAGGTTCTCGGCCCAGCAAGAGTCCTTACTCCTGCACTGAGGAGATCCATCCAGAGGAGTAAGCATGTGCCTACCTGGCCTGACGGTCCCAGGAATGGAGTACAGGGCCCCTCTATTTCTCTAAATATTTCTGATTGATTTTAGTTTGAAATCAATTTTGTTAGGTATTAGTATAGCCGCACCCGCTTGTTTCTTAGGTCCATTTGATTGGAAACCTTTTCCCAACCCTTTACTCTGAGATAATGTCTGTCTTTGAGGTTGAGATGTGTTTCCTGTAAACAGCAGAATGTTGGCTCCTGTTTTTCTATCTATTCTCTTAACCTGTGCTTTTTTGTTGGTGAAATGAGTCCATTGATATTAAGTGATATTAATGAAGTGGTTGTTAACTCTGGTTATTTTTTTTTTTGGTGGTAGTGTTTGTGGGTTTCCCTTATTTGGGTTGTGCTGATGGAGGGTTGTCAGATGTCTGTGTTACTATGGGTGTTGTTGGCTTCCTTTGGTTGTGGTTTTCCTTGTAGTACTTTCTGTAAGGCTGGTTTTGTGGCTATGTTTTGTTTAAATTTGTTTTTGTCCTGGAATATCTTTTTTTCTCCATCAATGGTGAATGCAACCTTTGCTGGGAATAGTAGTTTGGGTTTGCATCCATGGTCTCTTAGTGTCTGAAGCACATCTATCCAAGACCTTCTGGCTTTCAGGTTTCCATTGAGAAGTCAGGTGTAATTCTGATAGGTTTACTTTTATATGTTACTTGACCTTTTTCCTTTGAAGCTCTTAATACTCTTTCTTTATTCTGTATGTTTTGTGTTTTGATTATTATATGGCAAGGGGATGTGGTTTTTTTGATCCAATCTATTTGGTGTTCTG
>PVIU01019972.1:0-35082 GCA_004026605.1 Ondatra zibethicus
GAGGGAGGGAGGGAGGGAGGGAGGGAAAGAGGGAGGGACGGAAGGAAAAAGAATCTCACTAGCTCCCTTGTTCCCTCAGACCCCAGGCCCTACCACAGACATCTATCAAGGCAACTAGACCTGGCAGTAATGGCAGTTGCCTTGCCAGCAGGTCCTCCCTCTGTCACAACCCTGGGCTAAACCTTCACACAGACAGACATCACAGCTGCTTAGGTCTGGGTAGAACAGAGCCTATTTCACAGGGAGGACCTGAGCCAAGAACCTGAGCCTGAACATGTCACGGCTCTGTCCTTGATGAGAAAATGCTAGAAGGAATCAGGATGCAAAACAAACCCATTTCATAGGCTGACTAAAACTGGAACTTGACTACATAAAAACGCTCAGCTTGGGTCACTGTCGGTGTCCCAGAAGTCAAAGCCGTAGTGTCTCTGCTCTGCCTCAGTCTTCCTAACTCCTGGTTGTTACTGTCTAAACATGGGAACATGTGTGATCCCAAGAGGGGATCATGCCACACCTGGAGCAAACCAAGTCTCAAGCCATTGTGCTCTCCTCTGTGAACAAGGGCTTGTGTCTACCCCGCCACACAGCTGAGAGCTCTCCGAATTAATGTCCTCATTGAATACAGCAGCTCCCCTTACCCAACGGTCCCCTCTCCATGGCTCGGTTCCCTGCAATCAGCTTCCGTTCAAATGCACTTCCTGTGAACTGGGGATATGGCTCAATTGGAAGGCTGCTTGCCTAGCATGCATGAATGCCATCTTCTGGCATTGAACCTGGCATGGTGATACATCCCTATGATCTCAGCACTGGGAGGTAGAGGCAAGGATCGGGAGTTCAACACCATTCTCAACTACATAGCCATTTTGAAGTTATCCTGGGCTGTCTCAGTGATGATGATGATGGTGATGTTGATGTTGATGGTAGTAATAGTGATGATGGTGGTGATGGTAATGGTGGTGGTGACACATAATTCTTCCTTCAGAGGAAAATCACATTTGTGTGACTTTTATTAAATGTTGTTACAATATTTCTATTTCTTTACCACTGTTCATTTATTCTATGCCTAATATGTAAATTAAGCTTTATCATATGTTTATATATAGGAAAAAGAATATACACAGGATTCTTTACTATGTATGTCTTCAAGGCTAGCACTGATGGGCCTTGGATGGTATCCCCATGACTGGGGCTGACTATATGATGTTGTTAAAGCATAACTGTTTAAACTTCTGTGTACATTATTAAACTCCCGCAGCACTCCACCCAGGTCCTGCTTGGGATGCGTGTATTTGTGGAGGATGTTTTGTCCAAGCAGCATCCAGAGGCACTGGTGCGTGGTGATGGTAAGCAGCAGGCTATTGGGGCTAATTTCTGTTTGAGGATTCTCCAAAGACCTGCCTATCATCTACAGCAGGGTGTGGCCATCCCCACCTTGAATTCTTTCCAAGGGTCCTGGAGTGGAACAGAGACAGTACTGAGCCCAAAGATGTAGCTAAACTTTGGGTAGCACAAGAGGACCTACAGTCTTCCCCAAGGGCTCAATCCTCTACCCTCCACATCCCCTTCTAGAGTTATAGTTCAAATATCTTCCTTATGTCCAAGTCACCTACCCTGGTCTTCTTCCATGGAACCCAATCAGGATGCCAAGGACCACTAGTCCATGAGTTTCTTGGTCTGTGAAGATGCTCACAAAGTCCAGTGGGTACATCTTTGCTGGTCTTTGTTTTCCCATGATGATCTTAAAAATGATGAAAACTCTATTCTGTTATCTGTGAGCCCTAAATGCCACCCCAAGATGTATACTCAAAACGATTGGCTACAGAGACTCTGGGCGATATTTCTACACCCAAACTCACAGTAGACTGATTTAAAGTCATCAAGACATGGAAACAACCTGTGTGTCCATCAACAAAGGAATGGGAAGGGAAAGGCCTACAATGGGATGCTGTCTAGCCTCTCAGAGGAAGGGAATTCTAACACCAGTACAGCAACTATGCTGAGTGAATTAAGCCAGTCACAGCAAATGGATGCTGTATGATCCCACTCACCAGAGGTCCCTAGGCTAGTTAAGTCTGGGGAGACAGCAAAGGATGGAGGTGACAGGGGCTGGAGGGAATGGGAATGGATGTTTAGGGTTTAATGGCCTTGGAGCTTCAGTATGGGAGGGTTCAAAGGTTCTGGAAGATAACTGTGGGGATGGCCATTCTGCAATGCAGACATACTTAATACAGCCATCTTACCCTTATAAACAGTGAAAATGGTCAATTTTGTATTACACACACACACAAACACAATTTATAAGTTTAAAAACAAAAACACTGAGTCAAAGGAAGCAGCCCATGTCTGTGTTCCCTAAAGGAACAGAAGCAGCACAATAAATATATGTTACAGAGGGATTTATTAATTTCCAGGTTAGGGACTGGGTAGCCCATGCTCGAAAGGCTGAGAACCTGGCAACTGCTTAGTCTACAGGCCGGACTTCTCAGCTGTCCCCGTCTGAAGAGCCACCGGTCTTTAGTCCACATTGGAAGGCCTAAGACAAGTGACTTGCACTCATCAGCAAGGAGGGGGCAGCCCTAGGCACTCTCCCTGCGTTTGCATTTGGTGAACACATAGGTCAGAACCCGAGAGAGTGAGTCACAGTCCTAGTGAAGCAGCCGAGGTAACAGGCCAGGGACCGGTCAACGCCTGTGCCAGCAGTACTCTTGGCCAGGGGTACGACTGAGTGCTCCAGGTTCACCGCCACACAGGGCAGGAGCCATCACACCCAGGAGAGTGGCAAAACAAAGCCATGGCGACCACACTTGTCTCCTCTGATGCGTTCAGCGGGTACTATCGTTTTGGCTTCTCCCAGTTTTAAGGTTTGAAAGTCTGTCTGCTGTTTATTGGAGGACATGTTTCGCTTTATGACTCAATTAAAGGCCAGGATCACAGCCTGGACTTCATGTGTGCTGCTTGTCTGTGACTGGGTCTTAGTCTAGATTCCATGAGAGCCCTTGGAGCTGCGACTCTGAGTGTGGCGCACGCAGGCAGGAAAGCAGCCCTGGCACTGTAGTCCTCTGCAGAGCTTCCCTGGGGGCATGGAGTGTGGGGAGGGACTCGGGTCATTGATGGCTTCCCTCCCCAGGGGTCTGCATCTTGGCACCAGGACTGGGATTATTTACAAGGCAATGGTTCTCAAATTTGAGTGGACATTTAGATCGCCGTAAGGGTTTGAGCTGACACAGTGGATGGACTGACCCTGAAATTTCAGTTGTATTTGGGGGTCAAGACACTTGATCCACTGTTGAGGGTTACTACAGCTCATTCTAGGACTAACCTTAGGGACCTCTGGCCAAGTCAAATGAAGACCTTGACTAGGAGACTAACTGCTGGGCTGGACACTGGTCCACTAGCTGGTCAGCATCACAGGCTGGCACAGCGGATGAGCGTTTCTACCTGTGCTCTGAACCTGTGCCATCATTGAACTGGGAAGCAAGACAAGGCAGTTGTTAGAACTGAATTAAGAAAAAGAATATTTGGAAGGGATCTTGAGCCGTGACAATGGTGTAACACTCGCCCCTGGTATGGCCCAGAGGCAAAAAAGGAGACTCTGTGGCCCTCAAGGAAGTCCCATCAACTTGGCCAAGAGGAGCCACCAGTCTATGACACCTGAGATGGCTATTCTCTCTTGTCAGCCTGAAGGGGCTGGAGTCTCCTGGATTGAATAAAAGGAGTAAATGGAGAGAGCTAACTAGGGGAATAGCAACATCCATCCTTCTGCTTCCTGACTACAGATGCAATAAGACAAGCTGCTTCCATTCTCACCTTCCCATACCCTTAAACCATGAGCCAAAGTAAACCTTAAGTCCCTTAAATTGCTTTTGTTAGGGCATTCTGTTACAGCAACAGGAGGCAACTAATACCAACCAGAACTGCACCAGATGTGTCTCTAGGCATGTCAAGGGTTGTTTCAGAAGAACTAAGAGCCCCATGTGATTTGCTAGCCTAATGCTGCAACCCTTTAATACAGTTCCTCACGTTGTGGTGACCCCACCCCCAACCATAAAATCATTTTCATTGCTTCTTCATAACTGTAAATTTGCTACTGTCATGAATCATAATATAAACACCTGTGTTTTCCAATGGTCTTGGGTGAGCCCTGTGAAAGGGTCATTTGACCCCCAAAGGGGTTGCAACCCACAGGTTGAGAACCTCTGTGCTAGAATGTGGGGTGAGGGCCCATATTTTGAAAATAAACAAAATTTAAAAAGAAAAGAGAGGCAAGGTTTATGCAGTCGGCAGTCGGCCTGTGGGAGTATGCCCTGCCCACCTTCTCTGAAGTCTCATGAGAAATGCTCTGGAGAAGTGTGGCTGGGGGCTCCAGGAAGAGGGAAATGGATCTTGAAAATAGAGTCTGATGAAGCCACCAGAAGCCCAGACAAAGCACAACTGAAGAGACACCGGTGGTGAGAGAGGCTGAGCTTAGAGCCCCTGGCTGGGGGACCAGGGTCCCCCATCCCATCAGCTCACTGGGCAGCAGAGGTCTCACCTGCCCCTAACTCAAACCCCACCGATACTAAAATGCCACTCTCTCAAAATGGAACACAGAAGGAGGCTTATCAAAGACCATCATCTCACAGGAGAGGTGATGCTGCTAGCCCAGAGTGTCCCCCTTCAGGAAGCGCTGGCCCAGCTGAAGTCGCCATTGACCCAAGGCCTCTCCCACTACCTCTGGAGGGCCTCCCAGGAAGACTGCTCAGGGTGAGTGGGCATGGGGGTTGCAGGGATAGCCACTTTCCCTGCTGGTCTACAGCCAGCTTTCGGCTTGTGGGTGCTCCAGGGAACAGAGGGCAGACAGCCACTTGATATGTGAGTGACGAGAGCCACCACAGCCCTGAAGACTGGTGCCGCTCCTGCTAAGACAGTCCCTACCCTGCCTGGGGTCTCAGGAATTCTCAAGAGTTCCCGAGCCTTGCCCTCAACTCTCACTGACCCCTACACCCAGGCTGTCTCTCCAGGTTGGATGGCTTTTCTAAATTTCCTTTTTCCCTTTTCTTTCTTTCTTTCTTTTTTTCTTTCTCAGCAAGAAATGTGAGTTTAGTTCCAAAACCCACATTAAAAAAACAAAAAAAATCCAGGTATGATGGTACATTGGAGACAGGGAGGTCCCTGGGGCTAACCAGTCTAGCAGAATCAGAGAGTTCCAAGCCAATGAGAGACTCTGTCTCAAAAATTAATAAAAATGGACTGTGCCTGAGGATCTAGAGTGAAGCATGCAGATACATATATACACGTACATATGCAAACAAGCTTGCAAACATGCACACACGAACACAAAAAAAACAGCTTGAAGACACAAACACACAAGCATGCAGACTTGCACACACATACAAACACACACACGAACAAGCATGCAACATGCACACACACACACATGCATAAACAAGCATGAAGACACCTGCGCACGCACACACTTGTAGATACACACCCAGACACACAAATTCCAGACTCCTCCCTCATCAGTTACTTTTCTCACAGCTGCGACAAAATTCCTGACCAGAAACAGCCTAACAGAGAAAAGCGTTCATGTCGGCTCACTATTTCAGAGATTTCAGTCCAGTATGGTAGAGCAGGAATGTCAACAGGAAAGCTCCACCCATGGCCCTGGGAACATGGCCAGCTGTTGGCAGCAGGATGGACCCAGAAGTAGAGAGGCCTAACAGGAAGCAGAGGCAGGTGTCACCTTCAAAAGCCACTGCTAATGACCCACCTCTGCCAGGCAGGCCCACCTCCTGAATGTATCACACCTTCCAAAGCAGCTGCCTCCACAGGATTCAAAGGAGAATTCAAAGCATAAGACTGTGGGGGACACACCAGATCCAAGCTCTGACATGCGTTTGTTTTGAAATAGCTTTTGGAGGGACAAGGTCATTATCAGAAACTGGACGCCACCAGAGCCAGTCCCACAAGACCAAGCTGGCTTTTGTCTTTCCCTTCAATCCGTCAGTGCAAATTTTCCCTCCAAAGGGCTCCGGGAGGCCCTCCTTCCTCCAGCCTTCACCCTCTTCTGCTTCTAAAAGACTTTCTCACCATCTCCCTAGCCGCCTCCATTTCTACCCCAGGTGCCATCTTTGAAACAAGCCCAATTTCAGCCAGGAACACTCTCTTTCCCGTGAGCGGAAGATCTTACATCACTTGGTTTCAATGTGTGGGTTATTTACTTTTTTCCCTATCACAAAGCACCTGAGAAGAAGCAATTAAAGGAAAGGAGGGCTTATTTTGGCTCACGGTTTGAGGAGATATAATCTGTCCTGGGAGCGGGGTGTGGAGGCAGGAGTAGAAGACGCTGCTCACGTGGCTCTTGCAGTCAGAATACAAACAGTGAAAGGAAGTTGGGCTGAGCTCCAAACCTCAAAGCCCACCCCCCGAGAACCACTTCCTCCAACAAGCCACCCCCTCCCAGATGTCCTAGAACCTTCCCAGAGAGCACCACCAACCAGAAACCAAGGGTTCAATCACATGAGCCTGTGGGAGATGGATTCACATTCAAACCGCAATGTGTGCGCATCACCTGGCCTACAACCTTCCGTGAACATCAGAGAGAGGCGAGGAGGAGGAAGGAAAGCCCGTCCCTGCCAGCCACATCTCTCTGACTAATGCTTTGCAGGCTGTGTTCTCCAAGGGAATTCCTCAGTGGGCCTGGAGCCGCAAAAGGGACAGATGCTGGCAGCCACTTCTGTCTGCCCGTCTTCTCGGGTGCAGGTGGGCGCAAGCTCCAGTAGTGTGGGAATGGGCCCCTTTCTCTTAGAAGCCCAACCTTGGAGCCCTCCTGGAAAGATATCAAGGCTTCTGGTGTCTGCCCGTTAGCCCCCAGCTGGTCGCTTTGAGGATCAAAGGTATTCTAGAAGGTTACAAGACTCGAAGATCAAGGAGATTCACCTGTTCATCAAAGCAGCCGAGAGGGCCTTTCCCGGGAGGTTCAGGCCCTGTGGTGTTAACCACAGGGAGCTGCTTTAGGATGAATGCCCTACACATGGCCAGGGAGCAAGAGCGGCTGGAGGGTCTGGGCCCCCACGCACTCAGTGCATGCCTGGAAAGCATCCAAGGGGAACCCAGGAGAAGAACTGGGTACTGGGGTTGGAAGAAGTTACCACAACCTTGTGTGGCTGCGGAGAAATGAGAAGCAAGACACCAAGGAGGAGGGGAAGGAAGGACAGGCCAGAGGCAGGAGACAGCCACATCCTTAGAGACAGACAGCCGTGCTGTACGGATAGCGTGTGTGTACAGGCTGTGCTGGCTCCTGTGCAGGGAAGGTCCTACCTAGTTCCGAAAAACTGCTGACAGCATGCCACCAAATAACCACAGCTCCTTGCATGCATGCATCTTTTTAGATGGTGGTAGAGAGAGATGGGGACTTGGGTCTCCTTCCCATGAAACACTGGGCTCATAAGAACAAACCACTTTCAAATACTGCCCACCTATTCCCAAGCCACCCAGCCTTCCTCCAGGCCAGAATTCCTTCCTGTGGACAACCTTAGTATGTGGGTATTGGGGAACTCAATTCATACAATCCTTTGCCTCCTGAGTCAGGTCATGAGTGTTTTTGACTTCATGGTGATCCAGACATATCTGAATCATAGCATCGTAGGTGTGACTTGACTCCACAGCAGCCACGCTTGGCTTTCAGAATCACAGAGGTGCCTTCCTCCCTCCCTTCGGAGGTTCAGACAACAGATGCATGTTAAGCGGGAGCCACATCTTAAACCTTCTGGTCGGTACAGTTTGCTAAATGCTTGGGTATCCACTGATACCTCTTGGTCTAAAGGGGGCTGCTGCAGCATCAAGCTGCAGAAATATCACTTCCCAAAGTAGGAAGGAAAAGGCAATATGTCCCCACCCCAGCCATCCTTCTCGGAAAGCCCAGGTAGCAGCAGGATTGGCTGGGAAATGCCCTCCCTGAGGGAAAGGCAGCCACATGGGCTGACACCGCTGCGTGCATTTGAAACAATCTCACTTCCCTTCCCCCATCCTTCATATAAAGGATTGAGGGAATTCCCCAGCCAACTAGAGAGTTGCTGTATAGGAGGTGCTCATTCTCAATAGTCATAGGGCAGAAGAAATTGCCCAGTCAGTAACATGCTTGCTCTGAAATCATGAAGGCCTGACCCCCAAAGTCCATGTAAAAAAAAAATCTGGTGGTACCTGCTTGCAGCCCCAGTTCTGGGGAAGCAGAAATAGGCAGATCCCTGGGGCTTGCTGGCCAGTCATGCTAGCCTACTTGGAGAGTTCCAGTCCAGTGTGAGATTCCACTAAAACATAAATAAATAATATTCTGCTGGAAAAAGTAGAAGTGTTTGCTGCCAATCCTGATAGCCAGAGTTCAATCCTCAGAACCCACAAAATAGAGGGAGAGACCTGTCTCTGACAAGGTGCTGCCCCCTGACTTCCACACGCAATTCGGGCTATGGCATCACACACATGCACAAATTTATTTCAAATACAAACATGCACACATAGACAAATAAATAAAATACTCAAAAGTTTAATACACGCCAGCATGCACATGTGTGCACATACAAAAACCCAAACAAGTCACCAAGCTGTTGACATGAACTACTTTATCTTCTCTACAGCATGTCAGATCAGGCTCCAAGCCCCCACCCACTCGCCAAGGGCTGAGATTGGTTTCAGTCGTATCTTGCGGTTTCTTCTTAACCTCTCGCAGTGTTTGATGATCACCGTGTCCGAGAAAATGAGGTACCAAGCCACACTTGGTTTCCCTTCAAAGTAGCACAGCCCCTCCTAGTCCCCACCAGCTAGCCTGCAATCAGAGCTGGCAGGGCCTCCTGGAGCTCTCCAAACCTCCTGGGTTCCCTCCTAGATCCTGACAACACCCTCTGCCATTCTGCCCAACAGTGTAAGGAAATGCTCGTGACTCGCTGACAGATGAGCCCAGAGTGTGTGCACAAACCCTTCACTGTGCTTCATTTTCATCCTGGTCTTCAAAGCAGCGGTCATGGCCCTTCCCTCCTTCCTCCTCCATCCTCGGCACTTCTAAATATATGTGCTGGCAATCTACAACTCATTCCTTTTAAGCAAAATAAAATTACCCTTAGCTTTTCCAAAAACTGGGCTATGTAAGTGATCTCTTCAAATAACCAGTTGCTCATTCCCTTCCTGATTCACTACACGAACGTGTCAAACTAACCAAGCTTGTTCCTCATATTTATGAGTCACACATGTGGACCAGAAAGATCCCGGGGGATTGGAAGGGCCAGCTCTGAAGATTCTTTGATGGTTAGGGAAAGTGGCTTCCATAGATGGTAGTTCAAACATTTGGAGATAAAAAGCACGTGGACCAGCTCCAACCCAAATGCCTTGCTCAGTTTCTCTGGTTCCTTATAGCCAACATGTAATAGGATGCCCGAAATAGTCTAGAAAACCTCTGCACCGAGTTAAAGGAAAATGATAGACTGTTAGCGTTTCCTGGCCATGAAAAAAACATTCGCGAATTCAACAGAGTAGGAGAAGTTTATTTTGACACCTGCTTTCAGAGACTTCAGTTCATAGTTGGTTGACCCTGCTGTGCCAGGGCCTGTGGTTACAAAGACACATCATACCCAGTTCATAGGAGAGCAAAGCTGATCTCCTCGTGACAGTCAATAAAAAAAGGGGAGGTCAAGAAGGCACTCCCCATATCTCCTGTGGGGTCACACCCCCAGTGATCTAACATCACCCACGAGGCCTTGCCTCCTGAATGCTCCTCCAACCTTCCAAAGGGACCGTGAGCAGAGGAACAAGCCTTCACCATGCGATCCTCTGCAGAACATTCAAGATGTAGCCATTACAGAGTCAGTACTGTCTCTCAGGGTGAGACTGGAAGCTGAGTTTTCACACAGCTAGATTTAAGTCTGCAGCATCCATAGTGAGGCTTGCCCGCTATGCACAGCATCAGCTCCACCCTGCTTGTGCCGGGCTTCCCACAGCATCTCACGAAGATCCAAGTGAGCCACGTCTAACAGTGTGGTCAGCTGGAGCGCTCCTGGTCACCGATCCATTTCACAGAACAGATTAAAAGTTGCTTCCAGGGTTTGGAAGATGGCCTGTTTGACAAAGCATGAGCTTTGCAAGCACAAGGACTTAAGTTAAAACGCCAGAACCCACGTTCAAAAGCTAATGGTGGTGATGTCCACCTGTGATCTCAGTGCTGGGAGGAGAAGACAGGAGGCTCTCTATAGTTCCTGGGTCCATCCACCCTAGCCCAACCAGCAAGTTTCAGGCCAGTGAGAAACCCTGTCTCAAAACAGTGTCCTGAGGAATTATACCTGAGATTTCCTCTGGCCTACACACACAAATGCACACACACATGCACACGCACATGCACACACACACACATGCACACACTCACCCACACAGAGGCTTCCTCTATACCTCCAACCTAAGAGTCAGAGTGTGTGCATGAGACCATCATGTGCTTGCCGTGGTCCTGTCTGTTGGATGTGTTTTTGTGTTCTTCATGTTGACACTTCACAGGTCCCAGGCAGCAGCAATCCTCTGAGTCACAGACAGCTTAATAGAGTCCCCAGGAGACATGGTGCTCATTAATTGGTGCCTTGAGGACATCCACAGATTTGTAATTAATATCCCAGACCTTTCTTTCCCCAGGGGAATGGTAGGAGGTGCTGCCGGTAGGTTTGTGTTCAGACCCACAGAGTGGAAGTCGGCCATGTGCACTGGGAAGCCAGACTGGCTCTCATAAATGGCTTAAAACTAAGGATGTTCACTTTAAAACACTTGGCAGCTTCAAGTTGAAACGTGATTGTGTTCATAAAGCTATGATATGTGCTTTTTCGAACACATGACTGAGGTCTAAGTCATTGATTTTCACTAAGTATTTCTTCCCACTAAACAAAAGCATGTCCCATTTATTTCTTCTGAGTGGAGAACAAAATCAAACATCCCTTCATAAGTCTTGACTCCAGAAGAAATAGGAGGGGGTCCCTCCAGTTCATCAACACATGGACCCTTCTCAGGTTGGCCACGTGTCTACCTTGGAGGCCCTCGGTTCCCTCTCTTTTTCCAGAAGTTCTTCAGCCAAGTTTTTATTGACAGCCATGCAGAGAGAAAACCCTAGAAGGTCAGAGTGACCTTCTCTATTCCTCAAGGGTTGTATCGTTCTGCTTGGCTCTGAAGAAGGGAAGCAGAAACCCAACAGCCAGGGAAGGACTGTTTGGAACCAGTCCCCAATGTCCCTGAGATCAGGGACCACTGGGTTTTAACTCTGATGCTATTTTCTGGGGGTAGGGTAGACTCAGACAGTTTTCCCAGAGCCTTCCCCTTGGTGCTGAGGTGATATTGGTTCCCTCAAGGCCCCTAGGTGCTCTGGTTGGCATTCCCAGAAACTCCCACAGAAAGGAGATCCTTCCCCGTGACCACTGGTAAAGCCGCCCTTCTCCCTGTTCTATGGGGGGTGCAGCCCTGAATAGTTGGCCTGCTAGAGTGCAGACCCAGCATGCAGACCACCTGGAAAAGGGACACAAAGGAGGTGATGAGGCCCCTAAAGCTCATGAAACCCTGAACTAACAGGAAATGGTTGACAAAACAAATGGCTGATGTGGCATCACAGACAGAAATTAAAACAGACATGATTAAGGGAGCATTGAGAACTAAGGGGTAGACATAGAAGGGTAACGATAGAAGGTGGCATGACAGGTGTACCCAACAGCTAGAACCGGGGTGCATGCCAGAGGGCCAGCAGAAATGACTGCGTGCCAAGCCACTCGGCTACTACTACTTGATGGGATGTACTCACAAGAGTATCAGTCACGCACTGACTTTAGCACACACACACACACACACAAAAGCAACGTGCCCCCCCCCGCCCAGAGACATCATGTCACCCTTCATTCTGACATCTCTCCACCTTGATGCTCAGAGAACTAGATCACTTATGTTTTTCCATGCCTCCTTTCTCTACCTTGTCAATCAGGAGCCTAGGACTCCATGGGGGGGGGGCTTGGCTGAGGGTCCTTATTCTCCCATATTAATGTGTTTCTGCTGTTTCCTTCTTTTTAAAAGATAGATGCTATGCTTAAATTTCCCTCTGTGGTCTTTCTTGCACCAAGCCCCATGAATCAAAGGGGTGGCTTCCTTTGCTCTCCGCCCCTGCATGACTACTGCTTCTGTTGCTGATGACAACATTTCCTTCCTCCAGCCCCATTCTTCACCCTAGCTTGGTCTTAATGTGGAAGACTGGAAAATCATCTCAAGGAAATAGATACCAACTTCTGAACCTTCTAACGGGAGGAAGTAGTATGTGTACACACACACACACCCAGGAACCCCGAGGGTTTGCTGAGCCCCTCAGACCTGGAGTCCTGTCAGCAGAAGAGAGGCTTTGACTGCAGAGTCTGGCCTGTTATACCCTCCTCTGAGTCATGATCTCCCCAGAGTCACACCCCGCACTGGACCACTGTGCATTTTCCTGTGGCTTCCATGTGTCATTCACTTTCTGTATGTGTGTTTGTGTGCATGTGGAGGCCAGAGATCAAACTTCACTGTCCTTCCTCAATCACCCTTCACCTTATCTCTCAAGACAGGGTGTCTCCCTGAACCTGGGAGCTCACCAACTAGTCTAGGCAAGCCCCAGAGTTCCTTCTACCTCAGCAGTGGGATTACAAGCATTCCAGCATAGCTAACTTTTCTAGGGAACAAACTCAGGTTCTCCCATTTGCAAGGCAAATACTTTACCCACAAAACTCTCACCATGCCCTGCACCATTCAGACAGCCCAAGAGTAAACAGAGCTTGGGACTCCGGGCTTTACTTTAGTCACTAGTACCCACGGAAGCCACTTTGGCAAATAGGTTCTGGTGCTAAGTTAGGTCCAGTGTCTGTCCATCACCCCTTCAGTGTTTACAGAGCTACCTGGGGAGGCTCCCAGTCAATCAGGACTCAGTGAGTGGCAGTCTATGTCCTGGGGTCACCACCAGCCACCTTCATCCTACCTAAAGCCGACCTTCAGGGCTCTCAGCCCCTTGGGCTTTATGCCACACAGCTGGACCTACCTGCTTCTGCTTCCGTACTGGAGAACATCAGAGAGCAGTTTGTTCACAGTGATGCTTAGGAGTGACTTCTTCCAGTGTCGCTCTTCTGCCCGCCCCCTCAGTGCTACAAACACATACACTGCACACACCACACACACCACACCACACACACACACCACACCTCGCTACAAACAACACACATACACTGCAAACACATACACAGCACACACCACACACACCACACCTTGCTGTACACAACACACATACACAGCACCCACCACACACGGACCCTCACATCACACCTCACTACACACAACACACAACACACCTCACTACACACAGCACACACACTATATACAATACACACACACAAAACATGCCATACAAGCCACGCTGCACCTCACTACACACAACACACATGTACTGCACACCACATATACCCACACACTGCACACACCAAACCACAATACATCATAATACACCATATTGCACACCTAAACACTCCATACCACACATACACACATATGCCATACTAAGCCACACACACACAAACACATGCATCACCCCCTCACACACACAATGATTCTACTAACACATCTGAAATAGCGAAGCTCAAACCAAAGGTGAAGTGGGAGAAGCAGCACTCAGGGGTTCAGGGCGTCCGGCTTACATGAAATGGTTCCGCAGACCCACAGTGAGGGTTGGACAGTCACCTGGGAGACAGACCTCCGGGCATGTCTATGAAAGATTATCTTTATCAGGTTCCTTGAGATTGGGAAGACCCACCTACAGTGGGTGACACCATTCCCTGAACTGGATACAAATCAGGGGGACGTGAGCTGAGCCCTACTGCTGATTCACCTGCCAGCTTCCTGGCTGTAGGTACAATGCCACTGGCTCCCTCAGGGTCCTGCCACTGTGACTTTCCCACCACAATGGCCTGGAACCTTGAACTGAGAGCCAAAAGAGCCCTTTCTCCCTTAGGTTATTTACTTATGTCCAGGCATTTTGTCACAGCATCAGGATATGAGTATCTACAGGGGGTTGGGGTGCCAGGACACACAGGTACACAACCCACACTCATGTTGCTCATATAAAACGCTCTAGGGTCCCCTTAGAGCCCTCACAGACCCTCCTCCATAGCTGTTAACCCTCCCTGCATTACCTGCAACAGTGTGACTGCTGCTGTTGCCCCTATTGTTCAGGGCACAAGGACCAAAACAATGCTTTCCTGATAACTTGACCTATGGCCAGTCGGATCCAGGGAAGCAAAGCCTACAGATTTGCAGGAATGTGCTTAACTGTATGTGAACGGTGAGTGGATGCAGGTCCAGTGTCGTGCTGCCTCTGGGTTAGAGCACAGCCACTCTGTTCTGTTGCCCTGGCTCCTGTGGTTCTCGCCTGCTTTCCTAGCAGCCAGCACTTCAGGCCCTGTCCTAGGAAGACAGTCACAAATGCTGTTAGCCACTGTATGCCAAAGGCCACCAGAGACACCAGCTTCCTGAGAGAGCCAGTCAGGGAGGTAGGCGCACGGTCCACACTGTATTACTACAGCTTGGAACACAAAGTCTGGAGGGCCGACATGCTAACAACTTGATCAGGTTCCCCGACAAGCTGTGTCATCTGTAGAAGATGGGGTTCAGTGAGAAACCTTGAGATTCTTAGGGTAACGCTTTCGGAGAGGGTGATGGGATTGGGAGCTCATTCCTGTTTTGCTTCCTGGCCAGGAGGTGTGTCATTCTGCCCCACCCCACTCCTCCACCATGACATTATGTTTTCCCTCTGGTCCAAAGCAACAGTGCCAGTCTCATCATAGACTGACCTTTTCTGGACGTGTGTCACAGCGAAGGGAAACTGGCTGGCGCAGCTATGTTCTCTAAACAGCATCGTGAAGTTTGGCTTGGTTTGCAGAAAGCCGTGCCTGTGCCTCAATTACGAATGGCCACAAACCAACCGTTGCCAGGCAGCAGCATGAAGTGTCATGGCGTCACAGCGGGGACACCTGGGGGAAGGTGCCTTCCGAGAAACATCTGCCTCCACACCCCAGCAGCCCTCCTTGATCACAGAATTCAGAATTCAACAGAGGAATGGAGGTCACGGCGCTGGAAGGATCTCTTTTAAAAGCATAAGGAAAGCCTAGCATGGAAGCACACACCCAGTAGGAGAAGGCAGGAGCATCAGAAATTGGTGAGACCCTGTCTCAGACAACTAAAAGGAAGGAAAGTGGGCAGGAACAGCCCATTACCTTTCAACATATCCAATGAGGGACTGGCCATAGGGGTGTGTGTGTGTGTGTGTGTGTGTGTGTGTGTGTGTGTGTGTGTGTGTGTGTGTGTGTGTGTGTGTGTGTTTGTGTGTACAATATCTAATCTGGCCCAAGCTGGCCTCATCTTTGCTTCACAGCCTGGTGCTCCTGTCTTGACCCACACCCCTCTGGTTTCTATGTGAACGTCTTACAGAAATCTCTCCTGTACTTCCATGCTCCTAGCCTCAGTAGGTCTCACTTCTCCCCCTCCCCCACTCCCCCTGTTTCTCCCTTCCTCCTCATCATTCCCCCCTCCTCCTTGCATCCGGTCTGGATAGTCTCACCTATTCCCTCCAGAGACCCATCCTTGCTCCTATAATCAGGGTTCTGGATTTTCCTCCTTCCCATTGGTCCCTCTGATGCTGCAGGATGCTCTTGGTTTCTCTGAGATCTCTTGGCTTTTGTGTAATACAATCAGCACACAGGCCCAGCTACTGCCTGGTTTCTCCTGTGCTCCTTTGCTCAGCCGCAAACATGACATCCTGTCAACTTTCAAAGAGGACCCTCACTAAGCCACACTGTGAGAGCCACAGCCCTGTTACCCCTTTACTTGTCCCCCTTCTCTCTACTCTTGCTTCCCCCAGAAATTCCCTATTAAACCACAAATCAGAGGAAAGATTCATGAATAAGTGGCGTGTGTGTGTGTTTTGTATATGCACATTTTCATGTGCGTGCATGTGTATGTGTGCCAGAAGGAAAGCATGTGTGCGCACACGCATGTGGAGGCCAAAGGTCAACATCAAATGTCTTCCTTTACAGCTCTGTCTTTTGCAGCCAAGCTCTCTCACTGAACCTTGAACTCATGAATTCAACAAGTCCCGGGCATGTTTCAGCTTCTGCCTCCCCAATTCTCCTGTTCCTTCTTAATCTTATACACAACCTGCGCCTTTTGCCATGGCTTGTGAGTGCCCATGTGTTAGGCCTACTTCTCACCCCCACATCCTGCCCTGGTACCCTAATCCAGACTCTCTCCACCTGCATTCCTGGGTCTTATCGCATGGGATATATAAGCAAATGTCTGGTCACTCCAGACAGAGCACCAACAACGGCCCAAAGAACCAGTTCCACCAAAGTCTAACCTGATGATCCAGCAAGCTGATGGGGGTTTCTTGCAGGAGGTTGTGATTCAGAGGAAGAGGCATCACTGAACAGCCCAACTCGACATAGATGATAACTCAGAAAAGCCACAGGCCTGGAGCTGTCTGCACACTGCACACTTGGCTCCCTGGGGAGCCTCCTTTCCCCCAGAAGTTGTTGCTGATCATGTGGTCTTGACAGGGGCTTTGCAAATCTTGTAACTTCCAGGAGCTTCCTGTGTTTTCTAAGTTTCCTTAGTTCCTGGGTCTTTAGGAGCCTTCCTCTTCCTGCCAGGAGAGAAATTAGGTCCATAACCACTCCTCACAGACATCAAGACTTTCCCACCCCAGATTGCTCTTTGTGCTTAGAGAGTTCCTTCCATGGCTGCCATCTCAGCGGCCCCTTCTCAGACTGACCCTGCAGATCTGCCAGCCTCAGCCTGGACCCCCTTCTTGTCCTTGTGAGGGTCTGATTCTTGTACCCTTTCCATCTTAATCCTTATTAAGTCACACATTTTTCCTGGTGTTATAATTTCTATACACACTCTTTCAAGAGACTCTCAGGCCCTCCTCTTACACACACACACACACACACACACACACACACACACACGTTTGTGTCTGTGCATTCAGTAGCTGCTCAGCACTCACCGGGTGAGTGAATACGCCAGAGGTCTTATGGATGCATGTTGTTGATAAACAAAAACAGGGAAATGGGCCTCATGGTTAGGAATGGATTTTTTCATAGACGGGGTTATAGTCTGGTCCTTGACCCTCACTGCTGTGGAGAGGTGTCTGAGACTAAGAACCAGAAGTGTGTAACCTCAGCTCCTGGGTGCAAACGAGAAAGAAAACGGCCCTCGCGGGTAAGTTTGCTAACTGCTGTGGAATGCTGCCCTCTGGACTTAGCATGGCCAGTGCCATCTTAGCCAGAACAGCTGGGTGTTCCCACAGCTGACCTTCATGAGATCAGACCTGTTGATAGTCCCTAACACCAGGGGAATGGCGCAGGTGATTAGATTTAAGCCTGAGATTCCAGCCACTCACTCCTGCGCTCTCCTTCCAGCTAGGAGTGATTCTGACCCAGCTACACATAGTCTGGGAAAGGTGTAGAGGGTGAAGGCTTAACTGAAGGAGGGCTCCATCTAAGCAGCTATGAGGAAGTCATCATCCATGCCGGGGTGGAGCTTTCGGGTTAAGAAATGTTTGGAGGTCACCACATTCCTATAAATAATCCCTCACCCATGCTCTCATGCCTCAGTAAGGCCAGTGGTTCACCAGGCTGGGTGTGGACAGAGTTGTTCTTTGGTCTGCCCTATCTGGGGTAAATAAACACTTGTCCTAGTGTTCATAGGAAAAGTTACCAAGGCACACGTCTGGAATGTCAAGGTAAGCGCCAGGGATGGCATCAAGAAGCATAGCACCCGCCACTGGCATCATTAAAATTCACAGATCATACACGCTTTAGATGAGGTACCAAAAGGTTGACTTTAAAGCCAAGCACATATATACCTTAGTCATTGCAATTGACAAGTGTCCACACACCAAGGTCCCAGTCCAAAAAGAGGGGAGATGCACCCTTCTTGAAGCTTTCTTTCCCACAAAACAAATGTTTCCCCTAGATAAGACTTCCATTCAAAGAGCAGCTTGTAGTCGTCATTCGGTAAAACTTAGAAAGGAGGCAAAGGCCTGAAATGCATTCAGATCAGCTGTTTGCCAAGATCAAGCTGTGTGGTCTCAGGCTGGTATTCCTCCACACCTCTGTATCCTCAGCCGTGGGGGGTTGGGGCTCTTCGAACAAAAACAAAAACGTGCTTGTACAGTTCTGTGATGAAGACAGACAGATGTGTAAGGCATCTTGCAGGAAGCCCTCGGCATACATTCACAACAGCTTCTCCAAGCTAAGGGTTCGGCTCAGCCTGCAGAGGACTCAGGGAACAAACGTCCATACACGGATTGTTTGGTTTGTTGCCTGTTGGAAAAGATCCAGGAGAGGGGACCCCAGGATGAAAATGGTGGCTCTTCAGGTCTCTAGAGAGGATGAATGGGGTACGGGGACAAGCTGCCTTTGAACATTTCTGTGGGCTCTGGAGCCATTGTCACCAAGGAAACATGTTTGATTTAAAAAAGAAGAGAAGCAGCCAGGGTGGGGGTGACACACGTCTTTAATCCCAGCACTCTCTATGAGTTCGAGGCCAGCCTGGTCTACAAAGTGAGTTCCAGGACAGCGAGGACTATTACATAGAGACACCCTGTCTCGAACAAAACAAACAGCAATAAAAAGAGTCACTGAAGGTCTGGGGAAGTGACTCAGTCAGTACAACACTTGCTATGCAAGCATGAAGACCAGAATTCACATCCCTAGAGCCCACATAAGAGCAGGTGCGGCAGCACAGGTACCTGTGATGCCAGTGCTGGGGAATGAAGTCGAGGGCCCCTGAAGCTCACTGGTGTAGCTGAATCGGTGGGCACTGGGTGCACTGAGAGACCCTGTCTCGAAACACGTGTGGAGACCCAGCAATTGGCTCAGTAGAATAGAGCCTGATGACCTGAGTTCAGTCTCCAGAACACACACGGTAGAAGGAGAAAGCTAAAACCCATACATGTCATGGTACACACACACACACACACACACACACACACACACACACACACACACACACACACATCTGTTCCAGCCAGAGCTACACCAGCAGAGGGGACCCCAGCACCTGAATGTTGGCTACTTGAGACACTGGGCAAAGGCAGAGCCCGGGACCCATGAGAAGCCTCAGATAGAGATATTGATGAATATAGGGCAGGTGGAAGGAAATGCAGACAGGGCCTGAACACAGACACTGAGGTCAGTCAGTAGTGAAGAGCACTTTAGAGATCTTAATTAGAGAGTAAAATCAAGCACTGTGGGGCCCTTACGGCTCTGGAACAGGTGACACTGTGTCCTGCAGACATCGGAGCCCCAGTTATTTTGTTTTATAAGCCTAAAGAAAACTGGGTTAGAAAGAATCTAAACGCTCATTAATCTGGATCTAGCATACCACAAAATCAATACATACCACAGGATCCCCCGACTCTGGACCACCCATCAGCCTCAGGGCCTGCTGGCTACTGTCCTTCTGATAGCAGTGAGAAAGAGTGGCTGTCATCAGCCTGTCCCCAATGCCTACTCCTCGCACAGCCCTCCAGTCACTCAAGCATGTTCTCTTGCTTTTGACCCATAGCAACCCCCAGATAGTTCCTCACACCTTAGACACCGTGGCCCAGAAGACCTCCCAGCCCTCTCAAACCATCGCCCCATTTTCCCAAAAACATGCTAGCTCTTTAGATTCATGTATGTGCTGGCTAGTTTTTATGTCAACTTGACATAGCTAGAGTCATTTTGGAAGAGGGTGCTTTAATTGAGAATATGCCCCCTACCAGATGAGTCTATGGCTGAGCCTATTATGCATTTTCTTAATTAATGATTGATGTGGGAGGGTCCAGCTCAGTGTAAGTGTTGTCAGCCCTGGGCTGATGGTCCTGGGGGCTATAAGAAAGCAGGCTGAGCAAGCCATGGGGAACAAGCCAGTAAGCAGCACTCCTCCATGGCCTCTGTTTCAGTTCCTGCCTCTAAGTTCCTGGCCTGATTGAGTTTCTGCCCTGACTTCCCTCGGTGATGAACTATTACCTGGAAGTGTATGTGAAATAAACTCTTTCCTTTCCAAGCTGCTTTTGGTCATGGTGTTTTATTACAGTAATAGAAACCCCAAATACAGAAGTAAGTACCAGAGAGTGAACTATTGCTGTGACAGAGCTGACCACATGTTTTGGGGAGTTATATGGATGTAGTTGATCCATGTTGGCACCATTTGTAAAGGGAGACTGGGCTTTCATTTCTCAGCTCCCCAGACCCGGATAATCACACAGAAATTATATTAATTACAACACTGTTTGGTCAATAGCTTAGGCATATTCCTAGCTAGCTCTAACATCTAAAATTAACCTATTTCTATTCATCTGTGTGTCACCATGAGATTGTGGCCTACCAGTAAGGTTCCAGCATCCTTCTTTTGGCAGCTACATGATGTCTCTTTGACTCCACCTACTCTCTCTATATATCTCTATTCGGATTTCCTGCCTGACTTTACTCTGCTAAGCCATTGGTCAAAACAGCTTTATTCATTAACCAATAAAAGCAGCACATATACAGGAGGACATCCCACATCAGATTGTGCTCATATACTACCTCCCATGCTAAGGAATGGATATGATCTTGTTCACTGAGGAGTTCCAGAGAAAGGGAAGTGTTTATGGTGATTGTCCAGGGCTTCCCAGACAGACCTCAGCTCATGCAGAAGTGGAAGCCGCACAGACAGCTCTCAGTCCCTCTCTGAGCACCATGACAGGCTTCACTGCAGGCAGTGTAAATAACAATTGAGTTGCTGCTGTGTCAATAGGGTGGGGTTCTGCCTTGCTCTGTTCATGATTGGCTCTCATTACTGAGCCACTTGGACACCCAGGGAAGTAAGGAAAGATGGGAAGGACTAATGGTGACTGCCAGCACAGCGAAGGCACAATGTTTCTCTAAAGGACACCCACCCCAGAGAGGCCGTGAAAGGGAGGTGTAAGGAACCAAGAGTTTAAGGGGGTTTGTAAATGTGCGTGCGTGCGTGCACACATAGTAAGCCAGAGGTCAGTCTTACATGTTACCCTCAGGAATGCCATCCACTTCCATTTAGACAGGTTGTTTCACTGGCCTGTAGTTCTCCTAGTTGGCCTGCCTCTTTCCCCAGCACTGGGTTTACAAGTACACACCACCATACCACGGTTTGTTTTTATGTGGATCCTCAGCATCCAACTGTGGTCCTCACACTTGCAAAGCAAGTACTTTATCCCCATCCTCAGCCCAAGCATTTGGGTTTTGACTGAGGACAGACATCAGCCCCAAATGGAAATTGCCAGACTCTTTCAAGAGCACACCTGGGCTCAGGGCAGTTCTGGAAAGGACCTCAAGGCCAGAAAACACTCTACTGGGGCCTCTGGATGCTTGGGTAGCTGGTGGGAGTGTCATCCAGGAGCAGTGAGCTCCTTCAGGTCAGAGCTGGAGGAGAGAATTGTGCCTAGGACCCTCCCACAAGTCTATTCCCACTGAAGTTTGAAGCTTGACTTGTAACTGTCGGCACACAACTCAGTGAAAACTGTACTCCTGTGGCCATTGTCTCTGCCTAAGTCAGAGTTTCTACCGCTGTGATTAAACACCGTGATCAAAAGCAATACGGAAAGAAATGGGTTTATTTCACTTATCGCTGAGGGAACCCAGGCTAGGAACTTGGAGTCAGGAACCAAAGCAGAAGCCACAGAAATGCTGCTTACTGGCTTTTTCCTCATGGCTGGATCAGCCTGCTTTCTTAAACACCTCAAGAACACCTGCCTGGGGGTGGCGCCACCCACAGTGGTGTTGACCCACCCACATCAACCACTAATCAAGAAAATGTCCCACAGGCCGGCCGAGCTGGTGGGATATTTTCTCTATTGATGTTCTTTCTTACCCAAAGACTCTAGCCTATGTAAAGCTGACATAAAGCCAACACAGTTTTTGTTTTTTCTGCTTCTTTTTGTTTATTTTTTCCTTAATTACCTTTTTCGGTAAATTCCTAACTTTACTTGAGCAGCATTCACCTTGGTGCTTCAGTCAAGAAGACAGGAAGACAGCTCAGTTGGCAAAGTGTCTGCCTTGCAAGCATGAGAACCTGACTTCCACCCAGAACCTATAAGAAAAAATAGGAAAAAAGGTTTTAATAAAGAGAACTTGAGGCCATTCTGTGAAGGCCATGGTGACCTTGGGCGAGGGTGGGGCTCCTGATTTGGGTCTGGTCCATTGTCCTCAACTAACCCAGGTACTACCTACTGAAGAGCTACTTGAATGGAATGCCTCACTTTTTCCCATGAATGTCCCACACAATGACATCTGTCATTCAAACCCTTGACACACCACAGAAGAACACTTCCCAGCATCCTTAGCAGTCAGATGGCGCTGTGTGAATGTCCAGAGAAGTGGGGTGTAGGCGCTTTGTGACCCTGGAGAACATAGCAGCCCCACTCCGACACAGCCGGCCTCTGTAAGCGGAAGTTAACAGGGCAGACCATGGAGTCCCAGGGGTGCCACGGGAATCCAGTGACCCTGATCAACACCTGTGAGGGTCCCTCAACTCTGAGTTGATTGGTCAAGGCACCAGAGAAAGAGAAGGGGGAAAAAAAGATTTCCTGGGGTGGGGGGGGAACAGAAGCTAAATAGTCCCATGCTGCAGATGTGGTGGGCCCACTGGGCAAAGGACACCATTGAAGACATTCAAACCATACACCCAATTCTTACAGCTGATCCCGTGACCACAGAACTAGGTACGGTGCAGGAATAATCAGCTCCTCTGATCTTGGGGACAAGAAAGGGGAGGGGACATTCTTAGTGTGGGGCAAGTGCTTAGGAAGCTGAAAGGACAGGTCCAATTCTGTGCCTGCTTCACTCTGTGGGACAAGAAGGGATGCAGACAATAGACGGGCCCAGGATCACCTCTCCGTCTGTCTGTCTTTCTGTCTGGGCCTGTTCCAAGGCTCTGTCCCCATGAAACCCAGCTCAAGGAAGGTGTGGAACTAAGCTTGTTGTCATTGGCAAAACTCCACCAACCGGCAACATTGAGTGTCCTCACCTCACCTCAGCCCGGTCCTCTTGACATTGGACTGTAGATTTGTCTGAAATCACACATGTGCATAAATGTGCACACACACACACACACACACATATACACACACTGATCCAGTGCAGCAGAAGGGAGGCATAGTGAGCCAGCTGCTTTTGCCTGTGGTCCTAACCAACCCACGTAACTCTGAACTATAGAAAGCTCATTCCAGGACAGAAAAGATGACACCTAGAAGGGACAGACAGATCAGAGCCTCCCCACATCCTGGGGAATCCTGGCCCCACAGCTGAGGTGATCTAAGAGCTTACAGCTGAAAGCGAACCCTCTCCAGCACAACCGGTAGCACAATGCGACCCCGTGCAGATGATGCATTCACAAGGCTGCTGCTGCTACTGCTGCTACCCTGAATCTCTGGATAAGAAAACACCAGAGAGTGGTGACACCAACAGGAACCCGACCTGTCTTTAGCAATGTCCTGGCCCACTGTGGATAAGCCAGCACAATTTCCGGGGTACTTCCTCCCACACCTTTCTCACTCTCTGTGAAGGAAGTCCTGAAGCAGCAATGCCTTTGACAGAAAACACACACATACACGTGCACACACACACACACACACACGTGCACACACACACACACACACACACAGAGATTAATTTTACTTTTGTTGAGTTTTCATTGAGGCTTTAAAATAAAATAAGTTAATTACAACTTTAAATTTGACATGCAACATTGTTTTTAATTGATGGTCACAAATCAATCAAAACCATGGCTAAGAAACCAACTCACCATTCCACCTTTTGACCCCACAAGTACGGAGCACCCAGGGTCTTAAAGGAGCCCCTGGGAGCACATGTCTGAGCAGGGGCAGCCTAGTGAGCCGCTTCCAAATGTCATGTGATATCTGTCATACTTCCCCCCCTCCCCGATTGGGTTTCCTCTCCCTGTCTGTTGGATACTGCGGCTGAATTCCAGGAAGTGTACTCTTCCAAGGACCCCTGGTGTGTGATTCCCATTGCCTCTGAAGCCACCTTCAGGGGCACAGCAGGTTGGACTGTCCCTGAGAGTTCCACAATGCTCTGATCTCCTTACAAGTATCCTTACCACATACGGGGACCACTTATTTGCAAACTGTGTGTCCACACATGGCCTCATGGTGTCACCGACATTTGACCCACTCAGATACCGTTTGCCCCTCAATCTTGAATCTAGACAGTATGAACGAGGACAGTTCAGAAGAAGGAGTGGCCACGGGGTTGCCACAGTGTAGTCTCTTCCCATTGTCTGAGAAGCCCGAGGAAACCCAGCTGCCATATTGTGAGGAAGCTGCAGGCGTGGGGAGGGAGTAAAGTCCCAGCCATTGCCCACAAAGGAGTCAGACTGGTGAGTGACCCTGTATTTAGATGTCCCAGCCCAGGCCCTAGACAAGTAGACCAAAGAGGAGCTGCCCCACTGTGTGGTCTCAAAGTTTCTGGTCCACAGGACTTGTAGGCTAACTTTGTCTCATACAAGGTTTCCAGGAAGCTTACCACCACCCCACATTGCCAACAATTTATGCCCACAGCAGGGTCACAGCATCCTTGGGGTCAGCAAGAAGTTTTTTCAGTAGCCATAGGCCTTGGGTCTCAGCCCTGCCTGCCTTAGTCTTGCAGCAACCTTGAGAGTGTTTGTAGGAAAATTCAGGCATGAACCAGGCAGTAGCGATGCAAATCACTCAAGGGGGTTACTGAGTGCTGTGCTAAGTCGTGATGGAAATGTGCTGTGCCCAAAGAGTGAAGGGCTCTCTCCACACAGGTGAACAGAGTATGGGAAGTCCAGAAGCCAGCAGGCCAGAGTATAGTCACCAGCTCCTTAGAGCGGAAGTTGGATACTGCCCAGCCCTCTGGCACCAGTGTGCCCCTCCCGCTGACTCTCTGACACCACGGCCCCCTTCCAGCTCAGAGCCTACCCAGGGTCTCTAAGATCTGCTGACTTCAGCCTCAGATGTCTGTATATTTTTATGGCCTGGAGAATGGTCTGCAGTAGTCAGAACTTTGGTTTTGAATGAGTGAATTTATTAAATAGTTAGCAAGTCAAAGCAAAAGAATGAGTAGCAGATAGATAGGTAGGTAGGTAGGTAGGTAGGTAGGTAGATAGATAGATAGATAGATAGATAGATAGATAGATAGATAGATAGATAGATAGATGATACAGATCAAATACCTCCAAATCATATGCTTAAAACATCCAGCAGACGGCCAGGCGGTGGTGGCGCACACCTTTAATCCCAGCACTCAGGAGGCAGAGGCAGGCAGATCTCTGAGTTCGAGGCCAACCTGGTCTACAAGAGCTAGTTTCAGGACAGGCTCCAAAGCTACAGAGAAACCCTGTCTCAAAAAAAGATCAAAAAACAAACAAACAAACAAAAACCATCCAGCAGACATCAACTAGGGAAGCCCATTGTAGGCAGCCAACTGAAATCCCCAGTAGAAAGAGCCCCAGCCAGAGTAGAGTGTCCCCCTAGATGAGAAAGCAACAGATAGAGATGACATCATTCAATCAGGCATTCGCGGCTTTCAGCAGAAGCTGGCTGGGAAAACTGAGACACAGTCAGAGGGCGGTTCTGGGTTGACTTTTCTCTCTATGACTGAGCTTCCCACAGGTTTCTCAGGCACTTTCACAGCACGTGGGGCAATGGTAGCCTCTGTTGGAAATGGGTTTACCTTTTGAGTGGTTTTAAAGACATGATGTTTCTACTCTTGGGTGCTTTTGCTGTTACTTCCTTCCTGTCAGAGTTGGGGGGCCTCTCACCTCCATATAGGAGGTCTAGGAGGCCACTGTGAGACAAATGTGCTTGGGTCTGAGATGGGGAGCAGGGGTGACCCTGCTTTCAGAGCCAGCTTTTCAGTGAGGTCAAGCAACACAGAACAATTTACCAATACAAAGCACATTGCACCAGGGGTCCTGCAGCCCCCCCCCTTGTAGTCCAGGCTACCAGCAGCCCAGCTATGGGGGGACCAGCTGCTGTCAGCCAGGGGTGACAATGGACTTGCTGTGGGGGTCCAATCTCACTTGACTCTGGAAGCCACATCTGGTGCCCACCCTACTTCCAGAGACCTCCCTCAACAGCAGCTGCTTGACAACTGGGCTTCAGCCACCTTCACCACACAGACGGCCCAATGACAGGTGCCATGTGGGCTGCAGGCTCCTTTCCCAGACTGCCCAAGCAGAGCTGGCCTGTGGCTCAGCATTCCATGGACTCTGGAGCCACTCTGATAGATGGCACTGTTCTGTCCAGCCTGCCTCCACCTCCGTCCCCCCACCCCCAGTCTTGACCTTAGCATGCAAGCCAACAGGCCACCAGGGACATGGGCTGGAAGATGGGCGGATATGGGCCTGACTTGAAGCCTGACTACCTGGCCTTGAATCCTTGTGTGGCCTCCGAAAAGGCAACCACGTGATGTTCAGTCTGCTCGTATATAGGCTGCTCGGACCCTACTGCTGTAAGAATGGAGGATGGCTTGAACAGGCTTCCACCAAGGCCCAGTGAACAACAGTGAGTGTACAGTGAGTGTATGTCCATAGCGTGTGCATGTGCCCACAATGTGTGTGTGTGCCCACAGTGTGTGTGTGTGTGCCCACAGTGTGTGTATGTACGCCCACAGCGTGTGTGTACGCCCACAGTGTGTGTGTGCGCCCACAGTGTGTGTGTGTGCTCCATCATACGTGTCCACAAGGTATGTGTGTATGTATGTGTGCCCACAGGGGTGTGTGTGTGTGCATGCACATGAATACATGTCCATGACTCTCGCTGGCACAGAACCCATAGACAAGTGTGCGTGTGCACATACACACACACAAATACCCTGTAGGCCTACACACACACACCACACACTCACACTCTCTCTTTCTCTCTCACACACACACACACATACACATACACACTTTTTCTCAAACAGACCAGGACTTTAGAGAAGGTTCCACCCACTTTTCAAGAACCCTTTGCTTTGGCCAATCATCTCACTGTCTGTCTTTTACTTTTCCATGTGAATACACTCAGCTGTGTGTCCCAAACAAGTTGATCATGTTTCTCTGATCCTCCTCTCTTCTTCCACCACCCACCCTGAGTTAACTTCCCAGACCCTTCCTGAGGCTCTGTGGGCTTCTGTCCTAGATCAGCACAGACTTTGAACATCGACTTATCCGGCAAGAACAAGGTGAGCACGTCAGCCCCCTGGACACACTGGGAAAGCAAGAAGAAATTCCCAGGAGGCTACCCTGGAAGCAGTCCAGGAACACCATACCCTGCTAATTCTAGGACAGTTCAGCATGCAGTGACAGACCTCGATACCTCTTTACCACTGCAAGGTGTTTAAGGGGTGATGCCTGCAGGTCCCAGCCCTGGCTCAGACAACCCAGCACCATCAAGGACAGTGCACAAAGGAAGAAGCAGGCAGAGGCTGGCAGCCTGTACTCAGAACACGGAAGATACAATGTGTCTTCCAGCTGGACTCCTGCAGAGGCAGTGGGCCGTGATAGGACACCAGTCCTCAAACACTCTGTGACGAAGGGTGTCTGCGGTGTTTCTAATGATCCCCTGACAGTCTCCGACTCCTGCCGTGCAATTTGTGAATGAACTCAAATGGTCAGGAGCTTGACTCTTGCTATGAAATCTCTGCTTAATCCTGACTCCTGCGCTTCCCTCCCTGTGGCCCCATATTTTTAACTGATTTTTCTCATTGCCATGATCAAATGTCTGTAAAAACCAATTTAGCAGAGGAATGACTTAGTTTGGCTTATGATTTAAAGGGATACGGACCATCGTGGTGGCGAAAGCTCGATGGCAGGCACTCAACACGGCTTTCCTGGGTCTCCCGCTAATTGATACCAGACAGACTCTCCAAGTCTCTGCTTCCCATGATCACCTGCCCATCTGATATTGTCTGCCTGATCGTCTGTCTGTCCACACACACATGCACACGTACACGTGAGCACACGTACACGTGCGCACACACGCAGCAGATTGGCAAGACCCACAGTGGGTATGTGGGTACCGTAGGTGAGGATCTGAGTCCCAGGGCACCCACTGGGGTTTCCCAGTACACCTATTGATATATTAAGTACCTGTGTCTGTGACTGCAATAAACTGGACCAAGGACAGAGGAGTAGAAACAGAAATAGAGGGAGTGCAGACTAGCTCAGGGGTTAAGAGTGACGAGGGACAGCTCTGCAGTTAAGAACACTCGCGGCCTGTGCAGAGAAGCAGAGGCTGGTTTTCAGCAGCCACATTAGGGGGCTCACCACTGCCTGGGGAATCTGACGCCCTCTTCTGGCCTCCACAGGCACCTGCACTCCTGTGCTCACCCCCAGACACACATAATTTTAAAAATAAAGTAAAATAAGAAGCAGCGAGATCGTCTGCTAAGACAGGAGGATTGGACAGGAGTGGGCCAGTGGGCCAAAGTGGGCCATGGAACTACATGCCGCTGGACCCTTTCTAGGATGTTACACAGCTCCCTCCTACCTCTCACCGGCTTTTTTCACCCATGCAGTTTGTTGGTGATGCTAAGGTGAGGAAGAACTTCCACACTTTCTCTGCAAACCGGCCTAAGTGTGCTCCATTTGGTACATGAAGCCAGGTGGGGGAAGGGCCCCCTTTGTATTCTAATCTTGATCCAGCTTTCTCCTGCCACAAGGTGATGCAGGGCTCTGACCTCAGCTGCTCCAGCACGGAGCCCTCCTCCTCCTCCTCCTGTGGCCAGCTGCAAGGCAGGCAACTGTTGAAAAGTGACCTAGAAAAGCAACTGTGGCCCAGGTAGGAAAGGCAGGAAGGAGATGGAAAGACAGTACAGGTTCTGAGCAAACGGTCAGTCTGTCCTTGGTCCCCTCCAGCAGCAGGGATGGACCCTGCTGTCACCTTCTGTGTGTCAGCTCTCTGCTAAGGCCTAGGGCAGCCCATGGCTCCAATATTAAACCCTGCCACCTGGAGCCCTCCAGCCTTCCTTGACTTCTTTGCCGGGAACCTAGAATCTCACTGCTAAAGGTCTTGCCCATTCCAGAGACCAACTTTCCCTGTAGCCACTGCCTCTATGTCCCTTTCTCAAACAACCATCAGGAAAACAATAAAATCGCATTGTGTTGGAGGTGACGTCAGGTCACATCTCAGCCCGCTGGTCTCTAGAACCTGTTTTTGTCTAAGTGAACCTAAGGAGCCTGGCAGCAGAGTGACCTTGGGGACAGCAAGCACTCCTCACAATAATTTAAGACCTGAATTTGCATACTGGTCCCACAGCACTGGGTGCTTTTCAATGGTCTCTGAGGGTTCTTGAAGGCAAGTGGCCTGCAGGGCAGGCGTGGGGATCTGTGTCCACAGGAGCCAAGTCTCTGCACAGCTGGTGTGCACTGATAAGAGCATTACCAGGGAAGGGCTGGTCCCCTGGGTGCGTGCTCTCCTTCCATCCCCTGGCTTCTTGATCCTTTGTCCACTGCCATCACCATGAAGTACAGTGTGACCTGGCACATTCCAGCATGTGGCCTGGAGCCACCCAGCCCTTCGCATTGGCAGAGAAAGGGCTGGGCCACACAGCTGCTAAAAATGGCAGTTTCAGCCTTCCTACCCCAAAGAGTACGCACGGACATTCCTGCCATAGTTGAGGAAGATCCAGCAGCTCCACTTTGTGGCAGCTGCTCCCTAGGGCTCTTCAAGACTGCAGTAGCTCCGCCCAGGCCTCCCTGCATTCCACACACTCCAGTCAGAAGCCTTCCTGTGCAGGAGCTGCAAGCCCACCAGGCAGAGGGCGCTCAGAGCTCCCTGGTCCCACAGGGGTCAGGGGCAGGCATGTCATGGGCATGTCTCCTCCCAGAGAGACTTAATAAGCCACCAAATGCCAGTCTACCTGAGGCAGGGAAACTGGACCTGAGCATGCTGCTATCTTGCTGCCCTTCCTCAAAATCCAGCAGGGTCTGTCTTCCAGATTCCCAGCTGCTGGATTATGAATGAGTTATCTTCTGTCATCTCAAGCGGCCACTTGGGAAGGTGAAAATGTAAAATACACAAACAGGCTTTCGACCTTGGGTGAGCCCAAAAATCTGCCTAAGCATCTCCAGACACACAGACAAGTGGCTTGCCTCCTCCAAGGTCTCTAGGGAGCAGGAAGCTCAACTGAGTCTCCAGCCCACGCCCTGGCCCAGCCTTGTGGTAGAACTGGAGTCAGGCGCCATTGAAGCAGAGTTGGCGGCCTTCCCAGCTTGGGAAAAGAGGGCTGCATTGGGTGAGTCCCACAGACCAGGGTGCCCCTGGGGCTTGTAGACCAGAGCAGAGTTAGGAGCCCCGCCAAGCCTCCTCTCCAACGACACCAAAATTATCCTGTCGCTCCTAGCGCCGCAGTAAACATTACAAAACTCTTTGAAGTTCAAACCGTGCCTGCCCACAGAAGGGGTTCCCCAGCCAAACTGTCTTACAGGGCAATTAAGATGTTGTCTGCAGGTATCAGGCTGTCTGCAGGGTTTGCTGGGGCTCAAGAAGGGTCTGCCAGAAGGCCAGGCACAGCCAGGCAGTGGCCACAGGCCTGGAGTAGGGGCTGCAGTTGAAAGAAATGAGCCCAGGGGGACACCAGACCTGTGACAGGGCCTACACCGTCAACTTCCTGCCTGCACCTTGGTCTTAAGCCCCACATCTGAGCTCAGTCTGCGTTTGTGGGTGGTGCATGCCTTAGCTCTGGGTGAAACTGTAAGAGCGGCTTTTTCAGTTTGCTTTTTATCAGAGAGCTGAGAAAGGACTTGAAAGCTGTAACTCGGGCCTTTCAAATAAAACCTGCAAGACCGGAGAGGGAAGAAGACCACCCCAGCCCTGAAAGGGAGCCAGCATGTGTCAGCCCTCCCTGAGCCCCGGCTAGGCTGCCAGCTAGCTTCAAGGAGCACCAGGAGCCCTGCTTGGGGGTTGGGCTGTGGTTTCGTTTGGATCCCATCAGGAGCCTATGTCTAAAAACCAAAGTAGAGCTTCTCCTGCCCTGCATCAAAGCACATGCTAGTCACACAGCACCTGAGTCCTCCCTACCCCAGAGCCCTGTCTTCCTGGGAACTCCCTACGTGAGTGGTGCCCCTGGGCTAGGCAGATATCCATGCTGCCCAATGGATGCAAACAGGGACATGGAAGAAATTCCAGAAGCTGCATGGTCGAGCAACGTACAGACTGACCCACCTCCAGATGGGCCCATTCGTGGTTGCAGAAAAAGCCACCAGCCCAAAAGAACAGTCCCTGGGCTCCCTGGGCCTGAGACGAATGGGAAACTTCCTCGGGGACTCAGTACAGTCATTCAAGGGACCAGCACCGTTGCAGGCTGTTTGGGAGAAGCTACATGTGTGTTTGGTCAGGAGAAAGCCTTCGAGAAGCACTACCAGGCCAGGTTCCTGCAGTTCACGGCTGCAAGGAACCATGCAGACCTGGATGACATGTTCACACCTGACCACGATCAGAGTGTCCTGTTCAGGACACTTAGTCCAGGCACCTGCACGGTGTGGGCCTCACAAGGAGTACTACACCCTGCCCGGAGGAGCTCCCACACACTGAGCTGATGGCCACCTTGGCCAGCAGCCTAGCTGATTCTCTACACTGAAGTAACATACATGATATACACTAGCTAGTTATTTTATGGTTTTTTTGTATGTCTCTGTGTGTGTGTGTGTGCATGTTCGTGTGGGTATGTGGATGTGGATGCATGCATATATGAGTGCATGTAAAGCCAGAAGTCAGTGCTGGGTACACTCCTCAATATTTGTGGAGACAGTATCTCTCGCTGAACCTGCAGTTCATCAGCTAAACAAAATGGGCTGATCAGTAAGCTCCAGGCCGTTCTGTCTCCCCAGTGCTTGGATCGCAGAAGCGCACCACTGTGCCCCCTGTTTTATGTGCATCCTGGCATCTGAGCTCAAATTTTTATTGTGAAGCAAGCAATTTACCAGCTGAGTCATGTCTGCACCCGCTCTGCCCCCTCACCATTTCTAAGTACACACATCAACAGCTCCGAAGGTTCTGCAGTCTTCACCGTCACCCACCAGAGCTGTGCTCCCCAAACTGAACCTGACACTGGCTCCCCTTCCCGACCCACCCTGCCAACCACTCCACTTTCTGTCTACACATTTAACTACCTTTAAAACATCGTGGGATGGAAATGGATGGAATTCCCTTTTGGGCAGTTTTCTAAGGAGAAAGGAGCTTTGTGAAGACAGTGCCGTCAAGTTGGGTAGTCATTTTAGCCTGTTTTCTTTATTTTTTTCCCATTAATATACACAGTAAAAGCAATAACTCTAGCTCTTTGAGTTGTAAAATCTGTGTAGAATGGTGTGACTCCCCCTAAAGTTAGTGCATAGAAAGGTTTCATGCCCCCTCCCCCAGATAGCCCCTCCCCCAGCATTACGCCTTTATATTCCCATATCCACGCAACTGCTTCATCTACCAGCCCACTCTTCCGGCTTTTGTTTGGTCTCCGGAGAATGTCTGCTGGTGACTTACCACAGCTCAGTGTTACCATCTTCCTGCCTTTTTCCTGCAGTATAATTCAGTGAGAACTGTACTTGATATTTTGAAATTGGGTCTTTTCCCTCCTTGGCCATATGCAGTATGATCTGGGGGTGATAGGCGGAGCAATAGTATAGACTGTAGCTTCCAGACTGTTCCATCGTCACCAGGAAAAAGGACAGACAGACAGGGTACCTAACCGCACCCTATGTTCAGCCAGTTGTGTGAGATATTTGCTGCTTTATTGTAAACAGGCTTTGTTTGCCATGGCTTTGCTGGACATGGGGCTGGTGGAAGTGTTCTGAGCATGTTGGGGGGTAAAAGCCACAGTATCTGGCAAGTTACTAACTCTCAATGTCTGCCCCATTCCTGTCGCATTCACTGGCATCATAAGGACAGCTAGCTGCATTTTAAACTGTGTAGCTTTTGAGACTGGCTTTGTCCTCAGCCTAATGCCGTTGGGAGGCCCCTAAATCACTTGTTTATCAGTAGCTAGGTCCTTCATGCCATCACTCAGTAGCACCCCTTTGTTCTTGCACAGGATCTGTCCTGTTCTCTCTGCCCATCTGTGTCTCACCTGCATTCTCAAGTTTCTCCCCTATTGGTTGTATGCCAAAACTTTTTCGTGGATGAATAATATTCCAGTGTATGTTCTTAAGGTATCCAGGACTCATTCACCCCCATACAGTAAAGCCTAAGGTTGAAGACAGGATGGTTGTTAAGGGAAAAGTGAATCCTCCCTGTTGTGGGATATTTGTATACTGCATGAAGATGTGATGCTGTGCTTGGTGTAGTAAAAAGCTGAATGGCCAATGGCTAGGCAGGAGGTATGGGTGGGACTTCTGGGCACAGGGAGGACTCTGGGAAGAAGAAAAGTGAAGACACCAGGAGAAAAAGCAGGATGTGCAGGAGGAGAGGTGACAGCCACAAGCCACATGGAAGAACGTGGATGAATAGAAATGGGATAATTTAAGTTAGGAGAATTAGTTAGAAACAAGCCTAAGCTATAGGCCAAGATTTCATAATTAATAAGAAGTCTCCACGTCATTATTTGGGAGCCGGCGGGACAGAGAAGACTTGTGCTCAATGCACAGCATGTAAACCCATACATGGCCTGAGAAAGCTGAAAGGAAAGAAAAGTTTGCAATAGACTCAGTGCACCATACACAGGCACAGCTCTTTTCAGAGACCCTGCTACCGAGCACTTGGATGATGCTTAAGAGCAGTAGGTAGCACACTACTTAGTGGAGGGAGACCAGGTACAAGTGCCTATCGGAGCTGAGGCACGTAGACTGGAGCTGGGGCAGATAGACCAGAGAAAATGGTTTAGGTATAAAACTTTGAACTCACTAAGATAGGATAGATAATAGAGTACTTTCTCTAAATTTGCCAAATACAAATAGACTAAACAATTGTGAATTGAACTCTTACCTGATAATTGTTTTTATTGTATATAGTTTTCCTATGTTAGAGTTAAAACCTTTCCTTTTCATTTAGACAAAAAGGGGAAAATACTGTGGGATATTTGTACACTGTGTGAAGATTTATTGCTGTGATCAGGATAATAAAAAGCTGAACAGCCAATAGCTAGGCAGGAGGTATAGGCAGGACTTCTGGAGACTGAGAGGACTCTGGGAAGAGAAGGGTGGAGACACCAGGAGACAGAGCAAAAAGGATATATAAGAGAAGAGGTAACAGCTATGAGCCACATGGCAAAATTTAGATTAATATAAATGCGTTAATTTAAATAATAAAAACTAATTAGAAATAAGTCTATGCTATAGGCCAAGCTTTCATAATTAATAAGAAGTCTCCATGCCATTATTTGGGAGCTGGTAGGATAGAGAAAGACAGGTCCTCAGTGGCAAGAGGCCGTGCTGTGCTAGCCCTGAAGGAAGCCCTGGGGAAAGGTCAGGAGGCAGGAGTGAAGCAAACAGCAACAAGATTCCTAATTGTAGCCTTCTTGGAAGGAACCAGTCAGACAGGGTGAGCAGGACCTGGGGCAGAGCTGTCCTTGTTGTCTGCACCCTGGTTCTACTGAGGAGAGCAGCTGTACGGTGGCTTAGTATGCGGAAGCCTGAGACAGAAGGTTCTAGGGGAGACAGGGATTGGATGGTTGAGAAGAGGCCCTTTCCTAGGAAGTAGCTATGTGTTTGCAGGATCAGTGAGGCCTCACACCGCAAAGTCTCAGAAGACAGGAAATGTGGTTAACACACATGCAGGCAGCCTTTATTTTTTTTTTTTTATTTTAATCCATTCATTCATTGACAGGGTCTTAGTCTGTGTCTGCCTTTCGGCTACTGCAGTAAACGCTGCTGCTGACTGGAACATGCAGGCATCGGCCCCAGTTCTGAGCAGCCTTTGTATTCTTAAATGTTTGTGTTTGTGTGTGTAAGAGGGAGAGTGCATGTCGGTGCAAGTGCACAAGTGTTGGGAAGCCTGAGGGGACCCTCTGGTGTCCTCAGCAACTTCTCTAGGCCTCAGGGGACCCTCTGCTGTCCTCATCTTAG
>PVIU01019973.1:0-35081 GCA_004026605.1 Ondatra zibethicus
TGGGAAGTAGCCTGCAGCACGTGGGCACTGGTGACCAGTTCTTATGTAAAACCCCAAGGGCACAGACAATAAGAGCAACAATGAATAAATGGGACCTCCTGAAACTGAGAAGCTTCTGTAAAGCAAAAGACACGGTCATTAAGACAAAAAGGCAACCTACTGAATGGGAGAAGATCTTCACTGGATATTTTCTCACTAGAGAAATAGCAGTGTTCTGTTATGTAAATGCATATAATATAATTTGAGAAATACACAATTTATACATGTACTAAATGCCATACAGCATTACACTAGTGTATATACATTATTTTAGGTACCAATTTAAAAATGTTTAATTAATGAAGAAACAAGAGCTTGAAGCCAAGAAAGCATAATGTCCTATTTAACACTGCTATAGAAAATGTTTAATTGAAATTTGTTCACTTCAATGTATAAACTGTTAACTAAAGCAAAGCAAAAATGTCTAAAAAAGAACCATATTATTTTCAAATTCATGAAATTGTGATATTGTTAAAATAAAGAGCTATAATCTTCAAATATTCATAAAAATTCTATACTAAAATGATATGAACTAAATATACTAAAATGACAGCTACCACTAGTTTACAAGTCCAGTTTAAAATGACTCACTTGCTACCTTTTGTGAAATTATTTTTCAAGTCTTCCTTTGACCACCCCACATGTTTATTGTCAATCTAATCATTATTTACACCGAAATACATCTTCAAGCCTAATATTTGTATTTAAGTGATGGTCCACAAATATGTTAAAGAATGAATACACTAAAGTACATTTTAATCTATTATATTTTATAGAATCATGATAAAGATGTTCCATTAAGATTAATCATTTTATAACTTTTTAACCCTCAAGAACATCTCTACTTTTCATAGTATTGTGAACCTGCTTCTATTAAACATATACGATAAAGAGTTTGAAAAAGTAAACACCTTTCATAAGCAAAAATATTTGAGAAATATTTAAGTAGCTGTTTACCTGATGTCAGTATAAAACAGATACTCCGAAGTAGAGATATTTAAATCACACACACACACTCACACACTTTTGTGTGTGTATTTTGTCATTTTTCCTATATACCCACATTTAAAAGCACATGCACACATATAAGTAACAATAATTAATAATAGAGAGTCTATGAATTTTTTGGGGAGTTTTTCAAGACAGGGTTTCTCTGTGGCTTTGGAGCCTGTCCTGGAACTAGCTCTTGTAGACCAGGCTGGCCTCGAACTCACAGAGATCCCCCTGCCTCTACCTCCCGAGTGATGGGATTAAAGGCGTACACCAAAACCGCCAGGCTGAGAGTCTATGAATTTGTAACAAATGGCGCAGTTTGAAATGCTGAAAAGAAAGTGCAAGATGAAGTGATTATATTATAATGTCAAAAAAGTTTAAAAATATATTTAAAATCAATTTCCTGATGTTCTCAGTAATGCCCAAACACTCTTATATTTTTCTCAATTGGATCCTTCAATCTCTTTGTTGGGAGATCATAACTTGTATCCCAAGGACCAGCAGCAACAATTTGAAAATTGTTACAAATGACACTTATCAGTCTGCTTAATCATAACACAGAAAGAGTGCTCAGTAAACTGCATTTTTATATTTCCATGTTGGTTTTTGATTTCAATCCTTTGTCACTCTCACAGAAAACTTGAACTTATTATTTTCCCTTATAAAATAAACCTTCCCCTTGGAAACTGTATTTGCCAAAGGCTTTTGAAATCTCTGTTTTTCTCTTATTTTTTAAAGGTTTAATTTTAGTAATACATTCAGCCTCTGTTGTTTAAAATGTTATCAGTTATTCAACACAATGAAGTCTGTCTTCTATCCTCAACAAGCTCTTAAACTTACCTTAAGTCTCACTAACAAAACCTGCATCCATATCCAAAATGACTTTTACCTCTTTCAAGATTCTGTTAACAATTTTGTATTGTTTACTGAAATAATTCTGTTCTTCACTTTTACAGTTTTAGGGGATATATTTGTTAAATTATCAAGAAACTATTGAAAATGTCTGTGTCTTGTTATATTGACAAGGACACCAACATAACTATATGTTTATGAGACATTTGCAGATCACTGGACATTTAGGGTATGTACACGTTTAACTACACAAGGAAAATGCTGAATTAACTAAAAACATCATTAACTAGAAATATAAATTTGTAAGATGTCTGCGTGTTTCTGGTAATTTCAGTAAAATGTGTGAGATTGCAATGAAATTACAGGGTGCAGTAGAAAGATTTTGAAGGACCTAGAAGTGAGGAGCTGCTGAATTGAGTGAGTGGCTATAAGAAAGTAAACCTATAATTTTCTTTACTTTTTGTTCTAAGCCCAGTGACCCAATTTTGGAACCAAGACTTCACAGAAACAAGTAATCCAAAGTAACTTTATAACCTTCCCTTCCAAGTCTAGAGTCCTGTAGGTATTATAATCCTAGAGAAAGTGACTATTCATTCAATTCCAGAAGCCAGAAATTAACTGCCATCCATTTGCCTGCATGCCTGCCCAACACTACTTAGAGGTAGTTAATTTATAATGCAAAAGTGCTTAGAAAATTTATTAAACCATTTCCTTTTTTTACATCAACCATGGTCGTTCATGATGGCAAGGCCAGCAACTCTTGAGGCTCTGTTCCCTTGAAAAACATCTCTGATTAAAGCACAGCACAGCTCTTCTGAGTCCCACTTGTACTGAAACAATTGGGATCTTTTACATTATTTGACACCTACTTTCCCCCACAGTTGTTTGTCATCTTTTGTGCTTCACTATTCTTTTCTATAATTTATTTGACTTCTTGAAATAGTATCATTTTCCCAACTCTCCTTTTTTTCCCCTAAAATGCCCCTCTTTCCCATCTCCATTTCAGATCCATTGTCTCTTTTTTATTACTGTTCCACATACATGTGGAACATATGTATGCACATACACATATATACATATACATATGCACATGCATACATACACATGTATACATATGTGTATGTATGTTTGTATGTGTATGAATAAATGAGGAAACACAATCTAAAAATCGACTCTATTTTACTGTTGCTTGTATGAATGTATATGCTGAATATGCATGTACATTTTTATGTATGACCAACCACTTAATACTGAAAAATCAGTTAAAGAAATTATCCCCAGGGAAAACAAAGTTTCCCTTTCTCTGAGGTTGTTGTTGCTTGAACAGCATCTAGGAGTGAGGCTTTGTGAAGATTTCCCAATTCATTTTGGCATGTCAAATGGTATCCCTGTACCCATTCTGTTTATGCAGTCACATTATTTATACTTCATGCATGCAGCTTCCCTGACATTCCTAAAAGACAAGTTCATAGCAGATTTTCTGGTCCTCTGACTCTTTCATTCTTTCAGGCTCCTCTTCAATATTGTTCCTTGAGCCTTACCTGTACGCAGTGACAATGAATGATGTCCCAATGGATAATTTACCTTTTTGCTCTTTTTCAGATAATTTGTGGAACTTTTAGAAGTTTTCTTTAATTATGTTCTGAGGCAGGGAAATAATGCAACCACAAGTAACCCTGCAAACTCACAATAAATAAGCAAAATTGGCCCAAACAGCCTGTCATCAGACCAAAAGCTCAGTTACTAATGACACGCACCCCTAGCCTATCACAACATGCCAGTAGTGACCAACAGTTTCAAAAGGAGCAAACAAAAAATGTTCCTGCAGCAACATGATTTCCCTAACCCCATAAAAACTCCCTACCCTTTTACAATAAAGAGTTTTTACATAGGAATCTTTGGTAGTCTGTGTCGTTGCCTCCATATCTTTTAAACCCTGCTGCTGGGAAATGGGGATCACCCAACAGGCGGTAGTAATCCACAGCAATGTTCACCTTCATTTATTTGACAGTGACAGATAATTATTAGTTTAGTTTGCATTTTTCCATCAGTTTTATAAATTATATTCTACATATGGAATTTTATTGCATTTTGTATATTTAGTCATTCATAGGTTCAAATATTTGCTTCTTTTTACCTTTAAATTTTTTCTCTTATAATCTTTAGGGAATCTACTATTTTTATAGTGTACTGGGATCATATAAACGTCCCAACTTTTATTATCCCTTCTTTTTGAAAATGTGTTTTTATTTAAAATTGAATAACATCTCTTTCCCATTCCTCCTTTCAGCCTTTCTCTTGTGGCCTTCCTCTGAGTCCTAACATGCCCATTTTTAGGTCCTTAAATCACATTATGTGTGTGTGTGTGTGTCGGGAAGAGAGATTGTGTTTGCTTATGTGCATGTGTGTTCAAGTGTGTGTGTGTGTGTGTACAACTCTGTGTTACTACTCTTCTGTGGAGATCGGGGTAATATGTAGTGTTAGCTCTCTCTTCCACAAAGTGTGTCCCTGTGATAACACCAAGGTCCTCAAGGTTGACAACACTGCCTCTTACAACTGAGCCAGCTCTCTGTCCTCTCTTTTACTTTCTCTTCCTTCTCCCACTCATGATGAGCTCTGTTATTTTCTCAGCAAGCCTCCCCCATACTCTATTGTTTGAACATATTTTTCTGTTTGCTCATTGTTTGAGGAATCTTCTGCGGACACCTACAACTCCTGATTGTTCATGATTACAACGTGCATGAAAGCAGTGTTTCATAGTACTTGTTACCATTTCTAAAATCCTTCTGCTCCAAGTTGTGATGTGCCCTGGGCCTTGAAACACCATATTTAGGGATAAGTATTCAGCAATCACTTTTTCATAATGTTTTAACTGGTCCATACATTGGCCATTATTTTCTCGAAAAGGAAACTTTTCTAATTCAGTCTACAAGCAGCATAGTATATGGATATATATATAAAATAAGAAGCTTGACTACATGCCCATTTAGCAAAAGTTACTTGTAAACTCTGCCTGTAGAGTCTGTGACATTCACAGACACAGGTTTTTCACCAGGTTCCCAAAAAAGACATGTATTTCCAACCTTTGCTCAGATCTCAAATACAATTGGAAAGCTTTTGTTTGTCTATAATACAACTTTGCCAGGATTGCATCAGCCTGTTCATATTGCTAATTTTGTCTTTTTCTCTTAGTTTTCACAGTTGTATATGATTATCAATAGTTCTTCTCTCTAAGCAGCCTGCATAGCAATATCAGGTAGAACAAGTGCTGGCCGGCTGGGATGAAGCTTCTGGTTCCTGTTCTGCTTGATTTTGCAACTGTTTCTTGATTCAAACTACTTGACGTCTTTGGAAATAAGTGTTCATTAAACAATTTTAATGGTTAAACAATATGCCATATTGATTCTATTACTCTTTTTATTCCCTTTAGACCCTTTTTCTTTTCTCCTTTCATGGTTCCCTTCTTATTTTTATGTCCTATACACTTTCACATTCATACACACACACACACACACACACACACAGATACAAATATATAGATTCATGCACACACATTCACATACATATAAATATAATTTATTTCACATAGTGATATTCAGTTCCATCTGTTTTCCCACAATGTAATGATTTCACTTTTTACAGATGAAAAATTCCTACTGTTTATCTGTCAAACTTTTATGTTTTTTATTCATTTGTTGCTAGACATGTAGTCTTGTTTTATTTCCCATGTAGTGTGAATAATGCACACTAAATATGAATGTGAGTCTGTTTGTTTACAGTTACTAAGTATAATCCAGTGAATGTCATATTTGATTTTTTTATAATTTATTTTATTTTCTAAAAGAAGAAAACTATCTTATTTATTTTACATAACAATCCCAGTTCCCACTCCCTTACCTCCTCCCTCTCACCCCACATGCCATTCGCTCCTCAGAGAGGGTAAGGAAATTGCTTTGGGGAATGTCCAAGGCCCTCCCTACTATATCTAGACCGAGCAAGGTATCCATCCGAAGAGAATAGTTTTCCCAAAAGCCAGTACATGCAGTAGGGATAAATCCTGGTGCTGCTGCCAGTGGCCCCTCAGTCTGCCCCAGCCATGCAACTGTCACCCACATTCAGAGAGTCTAGCTTGGTCGTACGCTGGTTTCTTCCCAGTCCAGCTGAAGTTGGTGAGCTCCCATTAGCTCAGGTAAGCTGTTTCAGTGGGTGCCCCCATCATGGTCTTGACGTCTCTGTTCATATTCTCACTCCTCCCACTCTTCAATTGTACTTTGCCGAGGACAAGTCAATATTTGAGTTTTAACGTTTTTATGTGCGTTTTAATGTTATTACTGTTTTCAGTGGTCTTTCAAATTGGCTTCTGTAGTGAATATACTAGTTCATGGTCCCAGCAAGTTGTAATGATTTACCTTTTCTAACATTTTACTCATATTTGTGATTATGTGTTTTCCTTGTGAGGATGATTTTACTGGAAAGACATGGAACCTCAGTGAAGTTTGGATTTCTATTTCATGGAAGGCTAGGGTTGCTCAGTACTTTCAGAATAATTGTGAGCCAGATGCATTTTTCTGGAAAATTATCTATTCTATATTTAGTCCTTTCATTGTATGTGTGTGTGCGTATGTGTCTGTGTATGCACGCATGTGTGTGTTTGACTTTGCAATTCTTTGTTTATTCTTTATTGTGATGCCCTGTCAAAGGAGCAATTGACAAAAATATTTAATATGTCAGTAGTCTTCTTTTTGATATTTGTGTCTTTCGCTGTGTATAAGCATTTTAGACCTTGTAACAACATTTTAAATTCTTGTATTATATCCTCTGTTAAGTCCTCATATAGGTGGGTAATAATAAAATGCAGAATTTTATACTTGAGAAGAACTGGTTAAAATTGGAACAAAATAATTACCCTCAATGATTTAAATCAATATGATTTCAAGGCATTTATTTAGTAACAGTTTACAACACAGAAACAAAGGGCAAAGGGATTTTAAACACATGAAATAGATTTTTGGAGCTCACACAATGAACACAATGCATTCATTTCTTTTAGAGCCTATTATATTTTACTTTAAAAGTAGTAGAAATCACTTTTCTTAATGTTGCTATAGGCTTTATTTACTGTTTCTTTATTTTGTCTACAAATTTCTTGAAACTGGCATAAGTGAAACAAATGAAAACAGACTGCTTCTCAGGATTACAGTCTTTTCAGGACACCAAGCATGGGAAGATGGGCACAGAAAAAATAAAATGAGATATAAAAACCTATCCATTAAGCCAATGCAGAGATCCACTGCTAAGCAGTAGCCAGAGCTACTGGAGTCCAGTCAAAGACAGAGAGTAGAGATCATAGGAGCAAAGAGGTCAAGATCATGATGAGGAAACCCACAGAGGTAGCTTACTCAAGTAAGTGGGAGTTCACTGAGTCTGGACTGACAATTAGGGAACCTGCATAGGACTGAACTAGCCCCTCTAAATGTGCATGACAGTTCTGTGGCTTGGGCAGTCTGTGGAGCCACTGGGCAGTGGTACCAGGATTTATCCCTAGTGCATGAATTGACTTTTTGGAGTCCATTCCTATGGATGAATAACTTCCGTAGTCTCTGTACAGGAGTGAGGAACTTGGTCCTGCGTAAGCTTGATATGCCAGACCTTGTTGACTCCCCATTAGTAGAATTACCCTTTCTGAGGAATAGATGAGAGATTGGGAGGAGGGAATATGGGACGAATGAGAGGAGGGGAGAAAGGGAAATATGTGGTTGGTATGTAAAATGAAAAAAAAATGTTTTAATTGTTTTGAGTTTAGCCATTCTGACAGGTGTAAGATGGTAGCTCAAAGTTGTTTTGATTTGCATTTCCCTGATCGCTAAGGAAGTTGAACATGACCGTAAGTATTTTTTGGCCATTTGAACTTGTTCTGTTGAGAATTCTATGTTCAGTTCAGTACCCCATTTTTTAATTGGGTTATTTAGAATTTTAATGTCTAGTTTCTTGAGTTCTTTGTATATAAAGTCAAATGATAACATAGGTTATAAAAAATATTTCGAATGTCTCAAAATAGGAGAGATTTTCAAAAGATATGTTTGAATATTCATTATAGGATTTTTCAATGCTTTTTGAAATGCTACTTTTCTCTAATTCTTCATATAAAAAAAACAATATAAGCAAAATACTTGTAGTTTCTTAGAGCCAAGGTAGCAGGCAACTTCAAGGAAACAGCATTTTCCAGTTGAAGCAGGGAACAAACTCAAATAAACTTGTAGATATGGTGACGAACGAGCACAAGATCTGCATCAGCTCAAGTCAGGAAGCCTCCAGCATAGAGGAGGGTACAAAGCTCCACCTTCCAGCATGGAGGAGGGCACAAAACTCCACCTTCCAGCATAAAGGAGGGCTCAAGGCTCCACCTTCCAGCATAGAGGAGGGCACAAGGCTCCACCTTCCAGCATAGAGGAGGGCACAAGACTCCACCCCAAGCTAAACAGCAATTCAAAATTGACAGCTTCTGACAGCTGCTGGGAGAGGGAAGATCTGTTTTCTATAGTAGTGGCAATGGGTTTATCAACCAACTCCAGGGCTATCAATGCTAAGGAATAATCAGCCAACAAAAATTGGCTTCCTGGTTTTGTGGATGCTTTACATTTCCCTTTCCTTTGTAATGGAGAATGATCATGAAACTAAGTTGGTAGGAAGGTGGACAAGGAGGAGTTAGCAAAGTGAACATAATATGACCAAAACATATTATATGAAAATCTCAAAGAATAAATAAAAACATAAAAATTTTTAATTATATGAGAAAATAAAATAATGTATTATAACTAAAATAATATTCTAAAGAAAAAATGGATGAAATATACCACTCAATTGGAAGACTTTTTATAAAGCTATGGCAAATAAAATGTCACAACAAATAGGTAAGACTTTAGAAATCCAGCTAAATGTATGTTGCTAATCATTTTATGAAGGACAGTGAATAAAGATTCAGAAATATTTGTAACCAATGGTATGAGAAAAATTAGTCAAGGGATTGAAAAAATGATTCCAATTTCACTATATGCACAAATCTGTATTTAGTATTATTTACCCATATAGAATAAAAAATACATTCAAATTAACACAAGTTTGAGAGAAGAAAATATAAAAGTATCTTTATTTATTTACATAAACCACAAGTGTGGTTATGTAGCCTGGTTCACACTGTTTCATCTACCACAACTCCTGTAACCTAGAGCTCATGGAACATTGCAAAAGAGGATAATGGAGTCATTGTAAGAATCAGAGGATCAAGAGATTTGCTGCAAGATCGTATTTTCTAGAAAGGTCAAAAAAGCAATATTCATGAAAACAACGTGACTCCCTAAACATTATCTGAATAAGGATGGCACCAATAGACATACTGTGGAAAGAGAAGGCTCCAAACCTAGACAAAGAAATATAAGCAACAAAAGCCTACTGACAGTGGGAAAAGCAATCCTCTCCAGGACTAGTCATCCAATCCCACAGTAAAACAACAGTCCTGGAAATACACACATGCAAGAGATATTTTGTAGATCACCAATAACTCCCAGCTGGAAGTAACTAAGAGCTGTAGAAGTTTCCTACTGGAGGCTTTATGATCTTTTGTCAATAGGATCTTATTATTTCAATTAAACACACTTTGATTCTTTTTTCCCATTGCATTATTTTAATTCTACCAAAGGCTTCAAACACTACAGATTCAATGCAATCCTCATCAGATTTTCAACACAATTTGTCAAAAAAAATGAAAAGATAAATGAAACTCCTTATGTAAAAATAAAAACCCATGATACATTAAACAATCTTAAATAAAATAAAATTTATTACATATATCACTATTCTAGATTTCAAGTTGAAATACAGAGTTATAGTAATAAAAATGGCAAAGTATTGGCATAAAATACATATATTGAACAGTGGGATATAATTGAAGTCATAAATATTACTCCATATCCCTACAAAAGTGTGATTTTGACAAAGAAAATAAAAGTAGATACTGAAGAAGAGACAGCATCTTCAATAAGTGGAACTGTTCAAGTAATATATCTTCGTGGAAAAGAATGTAAATCAGTAGATATATATCACCCTGCAAAAAAAAAAATCAGTTTAAAATGGATAAATGACCTCAACAGCATAGAAAGTACTCTAAATCTAGTCAAGGAGAAAGTAGGAAATAGATGTTATTTCATTGGTACAGGAAAGGTCTTTCTGAATAGTACCTGGATAGCACAGACATAAAGATCATCAGTTAATAAATGGAACCTCATAAAACTCAAAGGCTTATATATAGTGATGGACTCCATCATTCCAGCAAAACAAGAGCCATTAGAATGTGTTAAAATCATATCAATTAGCTGCCCTTTTGTCTGCGAGGTCCTTGGCCAGCAAGTGGCCCTGATCCAGTACCAGCAGATCAATCCGGAGGGGATCTCCCAACTCAGCCTGCTTCGGGGCTGAGGCTCTGGGGACAAAGTGGTGAGTGCAAGGCTGCAGGGGTTTCTTTGTTCCACAGAGCGGGCATCTACCAAAACCACCTTTTACCTGTGAGGTCCTTAGCCAGCAAGTGGCCCTGATCCAGTACCAGCAGATCAATCTAGAGGGCATCTTCCAACTAAGCCTGCTCCTGAGCTGAGGCTCTGGGGACAAAGTTGTGAGTGCAAGGCTGCAGGAGTTTCTTTGTTCCACAGAGCCATCTACCAGCCTGTCCTTTTGTCTGAGAGGTCCTTGGCCAACAAGTGTCCCTGATCCAGTACCAGCAGATCCATCTGGAGTGGTAACTTTGTCCCTGCCCGGCTGCACAGATGCCCCGGGAAGGGAGTACATGTGCCTTCCAATCCTCTAAACTATCTGGCCACTCAGCGGGGCTTCTCGCCGGCTACTGGTTTTTCTACTTATCCCACCCCATCTTGCCCCCAAGCACCCCTTTCCATCTTTGGGATCCTAGAGTCCCCCAACTCAGCCTGCTTTGGGGTTGAGGCTCTGGGGAAAACATGGTGAGTTCAAGGGTGCATGGGTTTCTGTGTTTATGGAGCCTGCATCTGCCAAGGCTGCCCTGTTATCTGCTATCTGCTAAGTACTTGCCCAGCAAGAGGCCCTGATTCAGTACCAGTAGATCAATCAGGAGGGGGTCCTTAGATCCACCACCTCAGGCTACTTCAGGGAGGAGGGGATCTGAGAGCCAACGCCAGTGCTGAGGGGACCTAAGAGAGGGCAGAACAAGAAAAATCCCCAAGTACACAGTTAGCCACAACAAAAATCAGACCAAGTTGCCAAGACTCTCCTGACCACATTCGAAGGAAGAAATGGGCAGGTGCCAATGCAAGAATTCCTCCAACAACCTGAAAAGCAACATGATAACACCAGGATCCAGCGAATATGCAACAGGAAGACTTGAACAACCTAATCCAGAAGAAGTAGAAGAAATCAACTTTAACATAACATTATGAAAGTGATAGAGACCATTAAAGAGGATGTGAAAATTCCCTTAAAAGAAATGGATAAGAAGACTGAATAAATCCCTCAAAGATACCCTAGAAAACCAAGAAAAAGCAATCAAACAGGTAATGGAAACAGCTCAACACTTGAAAACTGAAGTGGAGGCAATGAAAAGAACATAAACTGAGGGATGGCTGGATAGGGAAAATCTGGGTAAACGAACAGGTACTACATAGACAAGTATAATCAACAGAATACAAGAGATAGAAGAAAGAATCTCAGACACCGAAGATACGATAGAGAAAATAAACTCATTGATCAAAGAAAACAACAAATCCAATAAATTCTTAACGCAAAACCTTGACGAAATCTGAAATAGTATGAAAAGACCAAACCTAAGAATAATAGGGGTAGAAGAAGGAGAATAATTACAGCTCAAAGGCCCAGAAAATAAATTCAAAAAATTATAGAAGAAAACTTTACCAACATAAAGGATATTCCTCTGAAGGTACATGAAGCATACAGAACACCAAATAGAATAGATAAAAAAAATCCCCTCACCATATAATAATCAAAACACAAAACTTACAGAACAAAGAAAGAATATTAAGAGCTGCAAAGGAAAAAGGTCAAGTAACATATAAAGCTAAATCTATCAGAATTACACCTGACTTCTCTATGGAAACCATGAAAGCCAGAAGGTCTTGGATATATGTGCTGCAGACACTAAGAGACCATGGATGCAAGCCCAGACTGCTATACCCAGAAAAGCTTTCTTTCACCATCGATGGAGAAAAGAAGATATTCCAGGATAAAAACAAATTTAAGCAATACATATCCAAAAACTAAGTTTTACAGAAAGTGCTAGAAGAAATACCACAACTAAAGGAAGCAAACAACATCAATAATAACACAGACATCTAACAACCCTCTACCAGCACAACTCAAAGAAGGGAAACACAAAAACTCTACCAACACTACCCACCCAAAAAAAACTGGAGTTAACAACCACTGGTCATTAATATCATATAATATCAATGGACTCAATTCACCTATAAAAAGGCACAGGTTAAGAGAATAGATACAAAAACATGATCCAACATTCTGTTGTTTACAAGAAACACACCTCAACCAAAAACACAGACATTATCGCAGAGTAAATGATTTGGAAAAGGTTTTTCAATGAAAAGGCCCTAAGAAACAAGCAGGTATGACTATACTAATATTGAACAAAATCAACTTCAAACTAAAATCAATCAGAATAGATGGAGATTGACACTTTTTACTCCTAACAGGATTAATCCATCAGGATGAAGTCTCAATCCTGAATATATGCTCCTAATATAAAAACACCCACATAAGTAAAAGTAACATTACTAGAATTCAAAGCACACATCAAACCCCACACACTAATAATAGGAGATTTCAGCACTACTCTCTCACCAATGGACAGGTCAACCAGACAGAAACTTAAGAGAGAATTATGAGAACTAACAGATGTAATGAATCAAATGGACATAATAGGCATCTATAGAACATTCCACCCAAACAGGAAAGAATATACCTTCTTCTCAGCATCCAATGGAACCTTCTCGAAAATTGATCACATACTTGGTAACAAAGCAAACATCCACAGATAAAAAAGTTGGAGTAACCTCCTGTGTCTTATCAGATCGCCATGGAGTAAAGTCAGAATTTAACAACAATTCTGCCAGCAGAAAGCCTACTCATGGACACTGAAGAGTAAACTACTGAACCACCCCTGGGTCAAGGAAGAAATAAAGAAAGAAATTAAAGTCTTCCTTGAATTCAACGAAAATAAAGACACAACATACCCAAACTTATGGGACACTATGAAAGCAGTGCTAAGAGGAAAGTTCATAGCACTTAGTGCCCAAATAAAGAAAACAGAGAAAGCACACATTAGTGATTTAACAGCACATCTGAAAGCTCTAGAAAAAAAGAAGCAGACTCACACAGGAGAAGTAGAAGACTGGAAATAATCAAACTCAAGCCTGAAATCCACAAAATAGAGACACAGAAAACAATCCAGGAATCAATGAAACAAAGAGCTGGTTCCTTGAGAAAATCAACAAGATCGACAAACCCCTATTGAAACTAATCAAAATGCCGAGAGCGAACACTCAAATATACAAGATCTGAAATAAAAAGGGGATATAACAACAGTCACTGAGCAAATTCAGAGAACTATTAGGTCTTACTACAAAAGCCTGTACTCCATGAAATTGGAAAATGTAAAAGAAATGGACAGTTATTTAGATAAATACCATATACCGAAATTAAATCAAGAGCAGAAGAACAATTAAAATAGTCCTATAAGTTGTGAGGAAATAGAAGCTGTCATCAAAAACCTCCCAAGCAAAAAAAGCCCAGGACCAGATGGTTTTAATGCAGAATTCTACCAGGACTTCCAAGAAGACCTAATACCTGTACTCCTTAATGTGATTTGCATAATAGAAACAGAAGGGTAATTGCCAAACACTTTTTATGAAGCTACAGTTACCCTGATACCAAAACCACAGAAAGACCCAACCAAGAAAGAGAATTACAGACTAATCTCACTCATGAACATTGATGCAAAAATTCTCAATAAAATACTGGCCAACTGATTCCAAGAACACATCAAAAAAATCATCCATTATGGTCAAGTAGGCTTCATCCCAGAGATGCAGGGCTGGTTCAACATATGAAAATCTATCAATGTAATCCATAATACAAATAAACTGAAAGAAAAAACCATATGATCATTTAATTAGATGCTGAAAAAGCATTTGACAAAATTCAACACCCCTTTATGATAAAGGTCTTGGAGAGATTAGGGATACAAGGATCATATAATAAAAGCAATATACAGCAAGCTTAGAATTAACATCAAATTAAATGGAGAGAAACTCAAAGTGATTCCACTAAAATCAGGAACAAGACAAGGCTGTCCACTCTCTCCATATCTCTTTAATATAGTGCTTGAAGTTCTAGCAATAGCTATAAGACAACATAAGGAGATCTTGGGGATTCGAATTGGAAAGGAAGAAGTCAAACTTTCGTTATTTGCAGATGATATGATAGTGTACATTAGTGACCACAAAATCTCTACCAAAGAACTCCTACAGCTGATAAATACCTTCAGTGATGTGGCAGGATACAAGATAACTCAAAAAAATCAGTAGCCCTCCTATACACAAAGGATAAAGAAGCAGAGAGGGAAATCAGAGAAACATCACCTTTCATGATATCCACAAATAGCATAAAGTATCTTGGGGTAACACTAACCAAGGAAGTGAAAGATCTATTTTACAAGAACTTTAAGGCCTTGAAGAAAGAAACTGAAGAGGATACCGGAAAATGGAAGGAGCTCCCATGCTCCTGGATTGGCAGGATCAATATAGTAAAAATGGCAATTCTACCACAGGCAATATATAGATTTAATTCAATCCCCATCAAAATCCCAACAAAATTCTTCATAGGCTTTTGAGAACAATAATTAAGAACTTCCGGAGGCATTACCATCCCAGACTTCAAACTCTATTACAGAGCTACAGTAATGAAAACAGCTTGGTATTGGCATAAAAACAGAGACATTGACCAATGGACTCGAATTGAAGACCAGATATTAATCCACAAACCTATGAACTCCTCATATTTGACAAAGAAGCTAAAATCATACAATGGAAGAAAGAAAGCATCTTTAACTAATGGTGCTGGTATAACTGGATGTCAACCCATAGGAGAATGAGAATAGATCCTCATCTATCACCATGCACAAAATTCAATTACAAATGGATTAAAGACCTCAATATAAATCTGACCACACTGAACCTGATATAAGAGAAAGTGGGAAGTAGCCTGCAATACATGAGCACAGGAGATCACTATGTATAACCCCAGTGGCACAGACAATAAGAGCAACAATGAATAAATGGGACCTCCTGAAACTGAGAAGCTTCTGTAAAGCAAAGGACACAGTCATTAAGACAAAAAGAAATCCTACTAAATTGGAGAAGATCTTCACTAGCCCCACATCAGACAAAGGTCTGATCTCCAAAATATATAAAGAATTCAGGAAACTAGACATTAAAGTTCTAAATATCCCAATTAAAAAATGGGGTAATGATCTGAACAGAGAATTCTCAACAGAAGAAGTTCAAGAGGCCAAAAGATACTTAAGGTCATGTTCAACTTCCTTAGCCATCAGTGAAATGCAAATCAAAACAACTTTGAGATACCATCTCACACCTGTCAGACTGGCTAAAATTAAAAACACCAAAGATTGCCTATGCTGCAGAGGATGTGGAGTAAGGAGAACAGTCATCCATTGCTGGTGGGAATGCAAACTTGTGCAACCACCTTGGAAATCAGTGTTGTGTTTTCTCAGGAAATTGGGAATCAACCTATCTCAGGATCCAGCAATACCACTCTTGGGAATACACCCAAGAGATGCCCAATCATCGTACAAAAGCATTTGTTCAACTATGTTCATAGCAGCATTATTTGTAATAGCCAGAACCTGGAAACAACCTAGGTGCCCCTCAATGGAAGAATGGATAAAGAAAGTTTGTAATATATACAAATTAGAGAATTACTCAGCAGTTAAAAAAAAATGACATCTTTAATTTTGCATGCAAATGGATGGAAATAGAAAACACTATCCTTAGTGGGATAACCCAGACCCAAAAAGATGAATATGGTATGTACTCACTCATTGGTGGACTCCAGCCATAAACAAAAGACCTTAAGCCTATAGTCCCCCAATCTAGAGAAGCCAAATAGCAATGTGAACTCAAAGAAAAACATATATAGATCCTCCTGAAAATCTGAAGCAAACAAGATAGCGGGGCAAAAGTTGGGAGCATGGTGGTGGGGGTAGGGGTGAGGGTGGGGTTGGGGGAAGGTTGAGGGGGAAGGAGAAGGGAGAAGACAAGGACTGGGGAGAGCTTTGGTGAGTGGGAGGGTGAAGATGGAGGAAGGGTGGATATTAGAACAGGGAAGAAGATATCTACATTAAGGGAGCCATTTTAGGTTTGGCAAGAGACTTGGCTCTAGAGGGGATCCCACATGTCCACGGGGAGGTCCCCAGATAGGTCCTTGGGCAGCAGAGGAGAGGGTGCCTGAACTGGCCTTGTCCCATAGTCACACTGATGAACATCTTGATTATTACCATAGAAATTTCATCCGAAGGATGGAAATAGAGACCAGAGACCCACATCCACATCAGAGCAATGGACTGAGCTCCAGTTGAAGAGCAGAAGGTGGGAAAAGATGAGCAAGGAAGTCAAGACAGTGAGTGGGTGGTCCACCCACTGAGACAGTGTGCCTGATCTAATGGGATCTCACCAAATCCAGCTTGATCAGGACTGAAGGAGCATGTGATCAAACCAGACTCTCTAAATGTGGCTGCCAATAAGGACGGACTGAGAAGCCATCGATAATGGCACTGGGATCTGTCTCTTCTGCATGTATTGGCTTTTTAGGACCCTAGTTTTCTTGGATGCACACCTTCCTAGGCCAGGATGGATGGGTGAGGGCCTTGGACTTCCCAAAGGGCAGGGTACCCTGCCCTCTCTTAAGAATGTAGGGGGAGGGAGGAGGCTTATTGGGGAGTGGGAGGAGAATGGGAGAAGGGGAAGAAGTGTCAATTTTTGAATGGAAAAATAAAAAAATTAAAAAAATTATCAATTATACATGTGACAGAGAATTAATATCTAGAAAATATAAATGATAATAAAAAGGGGACCATAAAGAAAACAAATACCCCAAATGAAAAATGAAACATAAAATTTAACAATGATTTCTCATAAGATTAAACACTAATCAATAAGAAACATATAAAAATGCATATTATTCTAGCCATCAAGGAAATGTAGTTAACATTTTTTGATATTTCTTTTTGCCTCAATTACAATAAAAAGACTAATAGAATTAATGACAGCAGATGCTGACAAGTATGTCAGGAAGGATGGACACTTACTAAATGTTATTGGGAGTGCAAACTGTTACAACTCCTATAGAAAACAGTCTGGTATTTTCTCTGGACCAGCTATACCATTCTTGGACTTTCTTCCAAAGGACTGTCCAGCACAGAGATACATGCACATCATTTCCATTGTTGCTTTTCTAATAATAGGCAGAAATTGAAAACAGCCAAGATGTCCATCAGCTGTTTACTAGATAATGAAAATGTGTTTCTTTTACACAAAGTAATATTTTCAGCTGTTAAGATAAAATGAAATTATTAAATTTTCAGGTAAATAGATGGAAATAGCAACAATCATTCCAAATATTGTAATCAAGAGTCAGACAGACAACCATGGCATATTGTATTGGTCAACATATCTGGCTATTTTCTCCTTTCAACACAATGTTATATCATGTGTACTTACAGAACTTCTGTACAATGAGATTTCTTTTCGCTGATGTCTTTCACAGTGTTCCCAGAAAGTGTTTGTAGACCCGCAGCTGTCCACTTCTGTCTACTTCTTGGTTGTATCTGCATAACATGCAGAACAATCAGTAAATCAGGCTCTTCTCTTCTGCAGTCAGCTGACCATAGGGTACAATTACTTTGACTATAATTGTACTTCTCAACATGTGAGTCGTTTGAAAAATATTTCTCTTAATCATCTCAGACTGTTACTAATGCTATTGGTTGTTTTCTTCTTGACTCTAAAGCACAATTGTTGAAAATATTCCTTATTTATGTTATTGAACATAAGGAATTGCTGTTGTTCAATTAGTATCTTCACCCCTACTGACTAATATTCATAGTGCTGAATGCTGTTATCATGCTATCAAATGAGAAAAGTAATCAGTGATCCTACCTAGCTACAAAACCTGGGAACTATAATAACAAGATATACTCACTGGTATAATACTAAAACAAATATAAAAGTATCTAATAACTTCTTGGTTTGATTAAGGCATATTCTATGAGATAAAATCCACACCTGATGTTTTTATTAAGACCAGGAACCTAAGACTAGATACATAATATTTCCAGAGAAAATGACCTCTATTACATGCTAAATGTACACAGCAATATCATTCCAAGTGGGGTATTTCTATGCCCATAAATCATTGAACTCCTCAAAACTCACCAGAGAATCAGCTTCTTGTAGTAGAGCATAAATAACACACAAAACAAAAAACTAGACAATTTCAGAGAGTAAGAAACTTTGGAACAGTCAGTTTTAGGAATGTTTTATCAGTTGTTCCCCACAGGTCAGAAATCTATGCAAAAGAGTAGTCAGAAACACAGGAATAGCCAGAGTGGTGCAAAACTCCTAGAAAACATCATTTTTCAGACACAACAGGGATTATGCACATAGAAACTCATAAATATAATGATGGAATGCACAAGAAACATACAGGTTCATGCCTAGACAAAATCTCAACATGGAGAAGGGTGAGTGAACACAAGTCCCACCACTAATCAAGGTGATATTTGCAATAGTTGCTTCTGGGAGAAGGAAAATCACTTTTCTTCGTTGAAATGACAATTAGTCTATCAACTACTTAATGTCAACACAAAATGGTCTCTATCATTGTGTGTGCCTGTGCCTTTTTTTAATTTTTAAAGATAAAAATGAAATTTAGTTATCACTTAAGTTTTATCAATGATAAAAGGGTAACATGGAAAATGAGATTGTGAACATCTCCCACCACTGACAAATCATTAGAAAATATTAGTTATTAAACCTATTCTTACTTATTTACACCATCTGATTTTTATAAGAATTATGTGAAATAACAAATAGATATTTTTAACATTACTTTACATTTCTGTTTGGCAAACATTTGCATTATATTCACTTTGACAAGAGTAGAAGATATAGAAAACATCACATTTTAAGAAATGAAAAGAAGTATTGATGACTAATTGTGTTCTGCTTCAAGGAGAATGTAATCTGAAGTAGTACTATAATTCACTTTGTTATAAGATGAATGTCCAGTCATGAATGAACTGGACCTTCTTTCTTTAATAAAGAACTTTACCTATCTGACAAAATTAAAAATAACCTTAAAATGAACAAATGATATGGATTACTACAAGCAGATAACAATGTCAGAATAATCTGTTCTATCTAAAAGTAACCCTTTAGGATTAGCATCCCTAAAACAAGGAATGAGCAGAAATTTTGTTTCTATGGCCGCTACAAATGTATTTTTATTCCTTTAATTTTCTCATGTGAATTTGACCATAGTGTTCATTTCCTATTGATGATAAAAATGATAAAAAAGTTTATAAAGACATGAGACATTCATTTCAGTAAATCACTCTAAAATACATAGAAAATTGTTATCCAGGAAATTTGTCTAACTATTTTATATATCTCTTCAGATAAAATACATTGTAATTAACCAGATAGTGTCTTTCCTATAGGAAAATTCATACATGTAGTCTTTATTTTATTATTATTTAAGTCACTAGTTAACTTAAGCTTCAAATTAATTATGTGATAAATTAAAGAACCATTTCTAAAGATTACATTTCCTCAAAAAAATCACAATTTTGAACATCAATATTCTAATATAATCTGTAAAATATGTTTGAATATGTTTCCTATTTTAAACATTTTATATGCTTTTTTCCATTTTAATGTTAATTAATGTAACAAAGTAAAGTTATATATAAACAATATCATGAAATTAAGAATACTATTTTACTTTCATGCAATAAAACTGTCAAAAAATTTATAACATCAATATATAGCATAAATATATAACACATAGAATTGATTTCATGTCATAATTTGACTTGCTGGGAATGATGAAGCTGAGAGAAGATATAGGCAAGAGCACTGAATACTGGAATTGAATTATTTTTGATATAGAACCATGGCAAATTCAGATAACCTTTATGTTTTTCAATATAAGTATATATTATAAAGTAAAGTACATAAACCTAAATATGTTTAGAGATGTAGGTAATATAATAAAAATTTCTAAAAATTATTTTCTTGTTAATTTTCAAATATTCCTCTGTTGACTATAATACCCCTAGAAAGTAGAAACTTCTTATTATAAATTTGACTTTTTTTAACTGGATAATAATTATATTTCAGTCACTATGGTCTCTATATATTTGCACTGATAAATGCTCTGTAAACATTCAGTTTTGGAGAATAAAAATTTTGTATATTTTTTGTGATATTTTGTTTATTTTTGAAATTAAAGTTTAGTTGTAGTTCTGCCTTCCTTTTCCGCCCTCCAAAACCTTCCATGTAATCCTTTCCTACATCAAAAAGAGGCCCACATTTTACTAATTGACTTTTATGCATATATGAAATTTATATAGATATATATCCTTAAATATAACCTGTTGAGTAAGTATAAAGTTACTTGTATTTTCAGGGCTGACTTTTCGGTATCAGACAAGCAATTGGAGAGCTTTTTATTTTTGAATGACCACATCACTGATACATTTTTAGAATCATCTAAGACATGAATTTGTTATTTGTTGAAAACTTTAACAACTACAATAAGAGGAGCTAAAATTCACTAATTGACATTTCATAGGGGTTTTCTTAGTATCGAGCATTTTGCCACTCTTAGAAGCAATTAAAGTTTTAAACCTTTTTAATTAACTTCCTGGTAAAGTGTTGGGTCCTCTTTAAACTTATTCTTTTATTTTATATTCATTGAGGGAAGACATATTTGTCAGGTAAACAAAAGAAGATGCATTACTTTTAATTAAAAGAACAAGTTTCAGGATAGGTAAAACAAAGATAAAGGCAGAATGGTCTTGATAAATTACCACATTCTACTGTGCAGGCCCCCTTTCATCCCCTACTCACTGATCCTGGGCTTTGCATCTGACATAATGGTATGTTCACATATAACTCAAATGTCGATTACTTGATTGTGCAGTGGTTTAACAATAAATATTATGTAGCAAGAGAATCCTGAGTTTTAATTTTTATTGTTGTCATTAAGTGGTGAAAATTGCTACTCAATAGAACACTTGGACACTTTTTACGTTTTATCATCTAAAACAGGGAACATGCTGATGCTAAAAAAATAAGTACCATGAAGAGCATTTATCTAGAATTTCACAGAACTGTTAAAAATGTAAGTTATAATGCTCCTATGTTAATACCATCTAACACAAAACAAACAAGCAAAAACAAAACGTAACGAGAGGCAGGAAATTCAGTGTACTGTTTAGAAAAAGGCTAATAATTCTATAAATATGCTATGTTCATTAATTGAATTCATCAATTTCTCTTCAAGTTCTTTCTCTCTATATTTGTTTCCTGATTAAAGAGGCATTTCATTAAAAGTATACTTGCTAGAAGGAAATCCTGTATGAACATACTTTATTGGGTTTAGAAGATGTAAGAATGTAAATCTTTTTTTACTTGATATGGTGTACTTGTGCAAATATGCATGAACGAGTACATAAACACACAAGCATGCAAACTTTCACAAAGAGACTATTTGCCACAATGTTAAAACAGTAGGTGTGTGTGAAGGGGTGGTATATGTGATAAAGTAATGATCTTCAAATTTTCGCACCTAAACCTACATAAATATGAAGATTTTGGTTATTGTTGGTGGTTTTTCAAAAAATGATTTCTCTGTAGCTTTGGAGCCTGTCCTGAAACTAGCTCTTGCGGACCAGGCTGTTCTCTAACTCACAGAGATTTGCTTGCCCCTGCCTCACCAGTGGTGGGATTCAAAGTGTATGCCACCACCACCCAGCTAAGAATTTCTTAAGGCAACAGGAATATGTAGCTCACAAAAACAAAATCTGAGAACACTGGTTCATGCACATACCTTTGTCTCTTCATTCTCATGAATTCCATGAAAAAGTAACTATTATTATAATTAATGCTTCTAAAAAGGTATTAATTAAAAGTATTTATAGTCACATATTATGTCATATGATATAATATATTATGACATAATCATGCACATACAAAATCACATATTTTATATTGGATGTACATTATATTTTTATTATATAAAATATAATTATTATAATTAATTAGTGGTTAAAGTGGGTATATATTATTCTAGCTTAAGATTTGAGTTTGGTGTTCAACACCCATAAAACATGTCTCACAACCACTTTTATCTAAAATTCTAGGGTAATCTGTGATGGTTTGAATAAAAATGATCCCTCTGCTTATGTATTTGAATACTTGGCTCCCAGTTGATGGAACTGTTTGGGAATAATTAGGGAGAGTATCATTGTTGGAGGAATTGTGGCACTTGGGACAGAATTGGAAGCAGTAGAGGGAGGAGAAACCATTATCAGGATACATTATGAGGGAAAAAACTATTTTTAATAAAAGGAAAAATAAAAATAAATAAAAAACAAAATAGCCATTAAAATAATAGCATTTCGTTTTTATTCATTGCTTCCTAGTTAAAGTGGATCTCTCTGAAGTTATTCATCCCATAATACCACCAATCTGGAAGACATACCCACTGAGGATCTGGTGCAGAGCCATGCCAACCCTGTATACACTGCATCAGTCCCTGTGAGTTCTTCTGAGCTTTGCTTGTGTTGACTCAGAGGGCCTTGTGTTCTTATGTGCTCCTATTACCTCTGGTTCTTACACTCTTTTTGCCTCCTCTTCCTCGAATTTCCTGAATTTGAAGGGAAGAGATTGGAAGAGGACAATATGCAGAAAGTGGGAACACTTAAGATATTTTTACTAAAAATTTCCATTATATATTCTAAGGAATAATCATGACTTAAAGGAAAACAAATAAAAGAAATGGGTATATTATTTCAGAAAATAGGAAAAGTGATAATGTGACATAGTGATTCAATGTTGTGGTAGATTGTGCTGGAAAAAGAAAGAACTTGAAATTCAATCCTGGCTTTTAAATGACATGGGTATTTTCCTTGTGACATGACATTTAGTTTTTAAAGATATTTTCTTAATGGTGGAGCAAGATAGATTAGTTCATATTGGTTAAATTACCTGTTATTTTCCCATACAGAAGATTAAGGATAATATCAGGGCAGTTTTAATTTAAATAAGCCCTTGAAAGATGTTTGAATATATGCTCTCATAAGATGTGAACTGCAGAGCAAAAACACAAGCTCCATGCATTCTCCCATAATAGATGTGGGATGGCATAAATTTAGTTTATGGGATAATCATATTGTAATTACATGAACAGGTACATTGAGTGAAGCAGGTTATTTGGAAATAGTAGAATGCTTAATAAATTGCTAAAGACACCAATTCCTTTTTAAATGTGGACTTGTAATTCCAATTCTTCATCAACTCTGTTTTTGTCATAAGACAAAACAGACATTATTTGTTGAACAGGATGATTAAATTACATGCCATTATTTTTGGAACAAGTCTCCCTGGAGACAAAAACGTTAGACAACAGCAATAATAACTTTCATGGTTTAACAGCTTATATTAAGGTATCACTATGTTTTCCATGATTTTATACAAAGTAGAATCTGAAATAAAAACAGTGGTCATTGACTTTGTTAAGACAGCCATAAATTAGACAGTAATGGCAGGGGTTCGGAAGTGACAACCCATGAAACCATGAAGCACAGTGGCTTTGATTCTGTGAATAAAGTATAGGTAGAAGATTAAGAGGACTGTTCTTAAATGTAACACTTGCTAAAGGAGTAGAGGCCATGAAGGAAATTTTTATACTCCATAGAAACAAGTGTGGCTGGTATCTCTACCATGTCCAATGACTAGATGTGAGCAAGTGAGCAATAAATTTCAGAATGCAGCAGGAAATACAAGTCAACTTTAGGCACTTTAACTGGAGTAATTTGAGTATATTCCACACTACCTAAAGCTCAAAAGTGCCTTGAGCTTTGAATGAGTAGGGCATAATAGGCTAATATAGTTGAATGCTTAGGTGCAAAGGAGTGAATCTATTTGAGAAGGATTAGGTTTTATATTTAGCATGGTGGGATTTGTTGTTTCAAAAACTCACTCTAGAACTAGTGCCTTTGTTTTCATACTGCATAGGAAAGAAAATACAAAGCCTTCAGTTACTGCTCCAGAGACAAGCCTGTCTGCTTCCCACCATAATGGTCATGGATTAACCACCAAAATCTGTGAGCAATTCCCCAATTACATGCTTCTTTTTATAAGGGTTGGCTTGGTCATGGTGTCTCTTTATAACAAGAGAAGAGTAAATAAAACAGTAGTTATCCAATTAAAATTCCAAGAAAATACTTCACAGATATGGAACAAAGAGTTTTTAGCTTCACTTAGAAGCACACACAAAAAGACCAAGGTTGCCTTAGAAATTCCATATATATAAAAGAAACTGATCAAATTATCAGTTATTATATTACCAATTTCAAGTTTTACACAGAGCTATAACATGTTATTGGCATAAAATAGACAGAGGTATTGGTGAAATCAAATTGAAGGCAAAACCACAAGTCCATGATCTTATGTATATCTCTTTTCTGACAATGAAACCAAAACCACACAATGGAGAAAAGAGAACAACTGTAACAAATGGTGCTAGTCAACTAGATGGCTGTGTATACAAGAATGTGAATGGATCCATAAATATCATCTGCACAAAACTCAACTTGAAGTAGTATAACGTCAGATACACTGATTCTTATAAAAGTGAAACTAGGAGAAAAGTCTTGAACTCAAGTATATATAAAAGATTCCTGAATACATTACCAGTAGCACAGATATCAAAACCAACAACTAATAAACAGAACATCAGCAAACTGCAAAGCTTCTGCATTCAAAGGATACCATCATTCAGTCAGTGGCAGTTTACAGAATGGGGAAGAGTTTAGATAGAGGATGATTAAAATACACAAAGAAATAAGAAAATGAAAAATAATCTGGACAAGAAAACTATAAACGTGTGTGTTTTTGTCTTCTTTGTCAGAAATGAGATATGAATAGTGTGTGAACTTGCCTTTGTCTTTAATTTGATTCCATTAATGACTTTGTCTATTTTTATGCCAAAACCGTGCTGTTTTTATGGTTATAGCTCTAGGTAAAATGGTGTGCAGAACTCTACAGTTATCAAGAGATGAAGCACAATTTGTTGAAAGGTACTTAAAGATATCTTCAACATCTTAATTTTCGGAGAAATGTAACTAAAAATTAAGTTGAGATTTTGTCTTATATTTATCAGAATTTCAAAGATCAAGGAGACAAATGAAATATCATGCCATTAAGAATGTGGAATAAAGTAAGCACTCATCCATTGCTCACGAGAGTGCTGACTTGTAGGGACACTGTGGAAATCATTGTCGGGTTTACTATGGAAGATAGGAACCTTTCTACCTCAAAATCCAGATAAACAATTCTTGGTCAAGTACTCAAAGTAATTTACCTCCTACTGCAGAGACCCTTCTTCAACAATGTTCACTGATTCTCTATTCGTAATAGTCAAAAATTGGAAACAGCCTTGATGTCCACCATCAGATGTATTCAAAGGAGAAAATGATACATTTAAACCATAGAACAATATGGAAACTCTAAAAAATACATGATCATAAGATTGTTAGGTAAATAGTTGCAGCTTAAAAAATATCATTCTGAGTAAACCAATCTAGAACCAAAATGTCAAACATTTTATATCTATATCTATGTCTATATCTATCTATCTATCTATCTATCTATCTATCTATCTATCTATCTATATATATATATATATATATATATATCTTGTGGTTGTTAATATTTAAGCATTTGATAAGCATGTTAAAATATATGTAAGTAGAGTGTGGGGGACAGTACAGTATCTACCAAAGAAGGGGTAATATAGTATATAGTTAAGAGAAGAGACTGGTAATGGGAAGATTTAACGGGAAGATTAAATGCAGTGAGAGAAAGAATGGTTGAAAGAAAACTAGACAAGGATGGACAACTAATGCTAAATGTCATTTTAAGAGTCATCTGGTAACCTACTATTCTAGAAACTTCTTAGAATATTTACATTTGTGAAAAAATCTAAGTGTGGTCACCAGATAGCACGAGAGACAGTGTGCCAGCTATACATCTTAAACTACCAAGTGAAATTTCCAGTGTTAGGAATGGGTTACATCGAATTGAGTTGCTGCTCAATAGAGTCCATTGGGAACTCCCAAACGATTCAGGTGATTGCTATGGCTATTGTTTGCTCTCTATAAATTGATGGTTGAAAACAATATTAGTATATTTCAATACAAAAGGAGGAGTCAGTGTATTGCCAAAGTAGATCAAGTATCTCTCATGACTAGTTTTCATGTTAATAGATGGTACTCTGCATGCTATCGGAGGTAAAGGGCATCTAGTGGCCCAGCTATATGTCCTGCTGTTGACAATCTAGACATGGCTGCATGATGTGCTGGTACAATAGTTTCACAAATATTGCCGAAATTACCAACCACTCTCTGATTGAGTTTATCACCAACTCTATGAGATGTAATGCATGCCTGCCACTGTTTGATCACCAAGAACCTGAGATAAATAGGTCATGGGCCTAGGTGAAAACCAAATATTCCCATTAAGTTAAAGAAAAGTAGTAATAAGTAGAGACTTCTATCAACATTTTTCTATACTCATATATAGTGTCTCTTTCAGTTATCTTGTGAAAACTTCTTGTAGCAGATGAGAAGTAATATAGAGACTCATAACTGGACAATGTATAGACAATGAGAAACTTTAAATACTTTACACTATGTGCTATATCTTCATTAAAACCCTATATTCAGGGCTCAGACAATTATGCAAAAGAGGAGACAGAAAGATTGTAAGATCCAGAGGTGATTGATGCCAAGGAATTAGTGTCTTTCAGGCACAACAAGACTGAAGCACATGTGAAATCATAGAAACTGTGGCAGAATGTGCAGGACTTGCATGGGTTCAAGCCACATGTGCTATCCATATTAGGTGTGGAATGTGGATATGAGATCACATTTCTAACAAAGAAATTATCTAAAATAGACAACTGATGTAATATGAGACTTCATATTCATTTCCCATCTTCCCAGATCTGAATACTGAATAATCACACAAAACTATATTAATTGCAAGACTGTTTGGTTGATGGCTCAGATGTATTTATTGCTAGCTCTTACATTTTAAATTATCCATTTCTATTAATCTGTGTATTGCCACGAGGCTATTACTTACTGATGAGGTATCCACTGACATCTTTCTCCTTTGAGAGCTACATGGCACCTCTGACTGATTCTGCCTTCTTTCTCCCTCCATTCAGTTTAGTTTTCCTGCCTACCAATATTTTGCCCTGCCATCAATAAGTCCAGGCAAGAGCAATTTCTTGCCCAAATGCCTAGAAAACTCCATAAGGAGACTGTCTGATGCCAACCATCCTCTTGACATAATTGGTGCTGCCAGTTGCATACATTCTTACTCTCAAGAAAATTCTAACTTCTTAAAACCTTTTTAAATGCCATATTCTGTTAGTCTTTGAAAGGATTGAAGAATACCTATCCCTCTGAAATATATATCTTGAACATCTAGAAATCTAAGTAACATGACTACAAAAATGACTCTTCCAGATAGCTATCTGTATTTTTAATTATAGTTTTATATTAAAAGTAAAATATATATTTCATATATATATTTAATTTTTAATTGTACATCATAGTTTAAAATAAGCTACATAAATATAATACATTAAACAATAGGGGAAATGTACATATAACAAAACTGAACTTAAATTTTTAGCAATAAACCAAAGTATATACCAATGTAAAATATTCATTTCAATCACATATCCACTGTTTGTTCTTTAGAAAGAGATTGACTGTAAACATTAACAATTTATAATCAATACTTTTAAAATAAAAACAAAGATTTATAAACAACTTATTGGAATTTGTGAATTGTTTCTCTAATCCTCTTCCTGCTGTTTGTTGGTTGAAATATTTTTAGGGTTCACAGAGAGTTTGGGGGGGTCTTGTTTAATCAAACCACATTAGCCTGAAAGAAATCCATATTTCCATCCTCTGTGGAAACAAAAGCAGAACCTCTTTTCCAAAGTAACATATCCTTAGACTCAAATTTTGAAATCAAGATACCTTTAAATATGTATGTTGGCTTATCTTAGCAGCTAAATGTCTCTCTTCAGTCATAAAATTCAAAGAAAACACAACAGTATACATAGTCCAGATGCTTTGTTTGCTTTCATTCTTTTCATGACCCATTATGATTTTTATTCTGTTTTTCCTTTAATAACCTCAGATTAGGATCCTTAATTTTTTTTTATCTATGAATCTGTCTACCTTTTATCCTCTCTGTCTTGAGCCCATGCATATTTATCAAACTTACTATGGCTTATTTAAAGGCCTTATTTTCTGAATCTGTCTTTACTATGTGCCAGTAATCCTTTTCTGGCCAGAAACAATTTTTCAAAAGTGATAAGCAGGCATGGCTGGGAGTAACACTATGGGTTTGCTAGTTGGCTCTGCCCTACCCAACTTGGGGAGGAATGTTCACCACCTCTGCAAGTCATACTCTGTGCCCTAGTTTCAGGGATGTAGCAGGCTATTTTGTCATTAAGCAACTAGTAACATGTTGCCAACAAACCCCATTTATGTGCTTTGTAACAGTATTTCCAGAAAGAGGCAGAGCTGTTTGTGCAACCTGCACAAACTTGGAAGCCTTCTCAAACTGCACAAACTTGGAAGGAGTCATACCTTTGCTGGATGCCAGCCAATAGAGCCTGTCTGAAAAATTGTGGCTAGCAAAAAGTTCCAATTGAGTCCCATTTTATGGGTCTTTCTGAGTCTTTATGTGGATGTATGTTGCCCAGCATTGGACTCCATTATGTAGTATGAGAGTATGCATTTGTTTCCTGGCTATAAACCCGAATAATCACATAAAACTATATTAATTACAACACTGTTTAGTCTATGGTTCGGGGATTTATCTAGCTACCTCTTACATCTTAAATTAACCCATTTCCATTAGTCTCTGTATCACCACAGGGCTGTTGCTCACCATTAAGTTTCCAGGATTTTTTTCTATTCCACCTACATGGCGTCCCTGACTGACTCTGCTTCTTTCTTTGAGAATTCAGTTTAGTTTCCCTGCCTACCTGTATTTAATCCTTGTATAGGCCAAAGCAGCTTCTTTATTAACCAATGGTATTAATCATATTCACAACACACAGATGGGAATTACAAAACAGCTGTGAATTAAAACTAAGTTTTCCTCAATGGATTTTCACTAGTTATATAACCCACATTAAAGATTAGGCCCCTAGGTTTCTTGTTAGTGCAGTAGATAGTGCATAAGCCTCATAAAATTAGGCTCCATGCCCAAAAGTTATCGGTCAACAAACAAAGAAAGAAGTCAATGAGATTTTAGAGATTTTTTTTTTAAACTCATTGGTGGCTGAGATCGGAGGCGGCTCACACTGGTAAGGCTGTGCACCCTGGTGGTAAGGTCCCCCCCTGGCCTCTTTGTTCTACAGGACACTGCACCTCTACCCCCCACCCCCTCACCCCCCCACATCCCCCGCAAGATAGCCCTTTCCTTGGTGGGGCTTTGGTACTCCACCACTCTCTCTTCCTGTGCTGAGATCGGTGGCGCACACTGGTAAGGTCCAGGCGGGCTTCTTTGTTCCACAGGACCCTGAACCCTCCCTCCCTCCCACAAGATCACCCTTTCCTTGGTGGGCCTTTCGTAACCCAGCACTCTCTCTTCCTGTGCTGAGATTGGAGGCGGCTCACACTAGTAGGGCTGTGCACCCCTGGCGGTAAGATCCCCCCCTGCCTCTTTGTTCTACAGGACACTGCACCTCTAACCCCCCCACCCCCACCCTCCTCCCTCAAGATAGCCCTTTCCTCGGTGGGGCTTTGGTACGCCAGCACTCTCTCTTCCTGCGCTGAGATCGGAGGCGGCTGACACTGGTAAGATTGTGCAAGCCTGGTGGTAAGGTCCCTGCAGGCCTCTTTGATCAACAAGACCCTGCACTCCGCCCCTGCAAGATTGCCCTTTCCTCTGAGGGGCATTGGAACCCCAGGAATCTCTCTCCCTGTGCCGAGATAGGAGGTACAGAAGGATCAGAAGTCCAGACAGGACTTCCTCTTCCTGCACTGAGATCAGCTATCCAGAGGGGTGAGTGTGTACAAGTCATCCTGGGAGGTCCCAACTCACTGAGATTCCCCTGACAGAAATCAGAGGAAGAGATGGGTAGGCGTCAATCCAAGAATTCCTCCAACAATCTGAAAAGCAACATGATAACACCAGAAACCAATGAGTACTCAACAGGAAAACCTGAGCAACCTAACCCAGAAGAAGAAGAAGAAATGGACTTTAAACGTAACTTTATGAAAGTGATAGAGACCTTTAAAGAAGAGGTGAAAAACTCCTTTGAAGAAAGGGATGAGAAAACTAACAAAAAGTTAGAAGAAATGAATAAAATCCTCAAACATACCCTAGAAAACCAAGAAAAAGCAATCAAACAGGTAATGGAAACAGTTCAAGACATAAAAACTTAAAAGGACACAAGAAAACACAAACGGAGGGAAGGCTGGAGATGGAAAATCTGGGTAAACGACCAGGAACAGCAGAGACAAGTATAACAAACAGAATACAAGAGATAGAAGAAAGAATCTCAGATGCTGAAGATACGATAGAGAAAATAAACTCATTGATCACAGAAAACAACAAATCCAACAAATTCTTAACACAAAACACTCAGGAAATCTGGGACACCATAAAAAGACCAAATCTAAGAATAATAGGGGTAGAAGAAGGAGGAGAAGCACAGCTCAAAGGCCCAGAAAATATATTCAACAAAATTATAGAAGAAAACTTTCCCAACCTAAAGATGGACATGCCTATGAGGGAACAAGAAGCATACAGAACACAAAATAGATTGGATCAAAAAAGGACATCCCCTCGCCATATAATAATCAAAACACAAAACATACAGAATAAAGAATACTAAGAGCTGCAAAGGAAAAAGGCCAAGTAACGTATAAAGGTAAACCTATCAAATTACACCTGACTTCTCTATGGAAACCATGAAAGCCAGAAGGTCTTGGATAGATGTGCTGCAGACACTAAGAGACCATGGATGCAAGCCCAGACTACTATACCCAGCAAAGCTTTCATTCACCATTGATGGAGAAAACAAGTTATTTCAGGATTAAAACAAATTTTAGCAATACATAGCCACAAACACAGCATTACAGAAAGTACTAGAAGGAAAACAACATGTAAAGGAAGCAAGCAACAACCATAATAACACAGACATTTAACAGCACTCCACTAGCACAACTCAAAGAAGGGAAACACACAAACTCTACAACCCTAAAAAAATAACCGCAGTTAATAACCTCTGGTCATTAATATCACTTAATATAAATGGACTCAATTCACCTATAAAAAGGCATAGGTTAAGAGAATGGATACGAAAACAGGATCCAACATTCTGTTGTTTACAAGAAACACACCTCAACAACAAAGACAGACATTATCTCAAAATAAAGGGTTGGGAAAAGGTTTTTCAATCAAATGGCCCTAAGAAACAAGCGGGTGGGGCTATACTAATATCGAATAAAATCGACTTCAAACTAAAATCAATCAGAAGAGATGGAGATGGACATTTTATACTCTTAAATGGAATAATCCATCAGGATGAAGTCTCAATCCTGAATATATATGCCCCTAATATAAAAGCATCCACATATGTAAAGGAAACATTACTAAAACTCAAAGCACACTTCAAAACCCACACTATAATAGTAGGAGATTTCAACACTCCTCTCTCACCAATGGACAGGTCAACCAGACAGAAACTTAACAAAGAAATATGAGAACTAACAGATGTAATGAAGCAAATGGATTTAATAGACATCTATAGAACATTCCACCCAAACAGGAAAGAATATACCTTCTTCTCAGCATCTCATGGAACCTTCTCAAAAATTGATCACATACTCGGTAACAAAGCAAACATCCACAGATACAAAAAAGTTGGAGTAACCACCTGTGTCTTGTCAGATCACCATGGAGTAAAGTTAGAATGTAACAATTCCACCAACAAAAAGCCTGCAAACTCATGGAAACTGAACAGTCAACTACTGAACCACTCCTGGGTCAAGGAAGAAATAAAGAAAGAAATTAAAGTCTTCCTTGAATTCAACGAAAATAAAGAAACAACATACCCCAACCTATGGGACACGATGAAAGCAGTGCTAAGAGGAAAGTACATAGCACTGAGTGCCCACATAAAGAAAATGGAGAAAGCACACATTAGTTACTTAACAGCACACCTAAAAGCTCTGGAAAAAAAAAGAAGCAGACTCACCCAGGAGAAGTAGAAGACTGGAAATAATCAAACTGAGGGCTGAAATCAACAAAATTGAGACACAGAAAACAATCCAAAGATCAATGAAACAAAGAGCTGGTTCCTTGAGAAAATCAACAAGATCGACAAACCACTATCCAAACTAATCAAAAGGCGAAGAGAGAATACTCATATTAACAAGGTCAGGAATGAGAAGGGGGACATAACAACAGACACTGAGGAAATTCAGAGAATCATTAGGTCTTACTACAAAAGCCTGTATGCCACAAAATTGGAAAATGTAAAAGTAATGGACAGTTTTTTAGATAAATACCATATGCCAAAATTAAATCAAGACCAGGTGAACAACTTAAATAGACCTATAAGCCGCGAGGAAATAGAAGCTGTCATCAAAAACCTCCCAACCAAAAAAATCCAAGGACCAGATGGTTTTAATGCAGAATTCTACCAAAACTTCCAAGAAGAGCTAGTACCTATACTCCTTAAGGTGTTTCACATAATAGAAACAGAAGGGTCATTGCCAAACTCTTTTTATGAAGCTACAGTTACCCTGATACCAAAACCGCACAAAGACACAACCATGAAAGAGAATTACAGACCAATTTCACTCATGAACATCGATGCAAAAATTCTCAATAAAATACTGGGAAACAGAATCCAAGAACACATCAAAAAGATCATCCATTATGGTCAAGTAGGCTTCATCCCAGAGATGCATGGCTGGTTCAACATACGGAAGTCTATCAATGTAATACATCATATAAATAAACTGAAAGAAAAAAAAACATATGATAGTATCATTACATGCTGTAAAAGCATTTGAGAAAATTCAACACCCCTTTATGATAAAGGTCTTGGAGAGATTAGGGATACAATGTTCATATCTAAATATAATAAAAGCAATATACAGCAAGCCGACAGCTACCATCAAATTAAATGGAGAGAAACTCAAAGCGATTCCACTAAAATCAGGAACAAGACAGGGCTGCCCACTCTCCCCATATCTCTTTAATATAGTGCTTGAAGTTCTAGAAATAGCTATAAGACAGAATAAGGAGATCTTGGGGATTCGAATTGGAAAGGAAGAAGTCAAACTTTTGTTATTTGCAGATGATATGATAGTGTTCATAAGTGACCCCAAAAACTTTACTAAAGAACTTCTACAGCTGATAAATACCTTCAGTGATGTGGCAGGATACAAAATCAACTCAAAAAAATCAGTAGCCCTCCTATACACAAAGGATAAAGAAGCAGAGAGGGAAATCAGAGAAACATCACCTTTCATGATAGCCACAAATAGCATAAAGTATCTTGGGGTAACACTAACCAAGGAAGTTAAAGATCTATTTGACAAGAACTTTAAGACCTTGAGGAAAGAAATTGAATAGGATACCAGAAAATGGAAGGATCTCCCATGCTCCTGGATTGGTAGGATCAATATAGTAAAAATGGCAATTCTACCAAAGGCAATCTACAGAGTCAATGCAATCCCCATCAAAATCCCAACAAAGTTCTTCACAGAACTTGAGAGAACAATAACTAAGTTTATATGGAAAAACAAAAAGCCCAGGATAGCCAAAACAATCCTATACAATAAAGGAACTGCAGGAGGCATTACCATCCCTGACTTCAAACTCTATTACAGAGCGACAGTAATGAAAACAGCTTGGTATTGTAATAAAAACAGAGATGTTGACCAATGGAATCGAATCAAAGACCCGGATATTAATCCACAAACCTAGGAACACCTCATATTTGACAAAGAAGCTAAAAGTATACAATGGAAGAATGAAAGCATCTTTAACAAATGGTGCTGGCATAACTGGATGTCAACCTGTAGGAGAATGAAAATAGATCCTTACTTATCTGCGGCGAACTCCCCGACCAGCGAGGAAGAACGACCGCCACTCAGGATTCTTCTCGGATCACGCTTTATTGGAGAGCCTCTCAGTTGAGGGGAGCTGGAAGCGAGGGGCTCCAAGGTCCTAATGGAGGCTGCTTATATAGGAAGAAGTGACACGGCTCACACCTCAAATGGCTGCAATATGCCCGCTGGCACCAGAGTCCTCGGGATTGGTTAGGGACATCAAGGTTAAAGCGCATTCGGGAAGCTCCTGGACATTCAGTCCAGAAGCATTGCCAAATATGGAATTGTTTACCTCTAAACTGCGTGGGTGTAAGCACCATCTTGTAATGGCGTTTATGCCTATGGCTCCCTGCACTTATCTCCATGCACAAAACTCAAATCCAAATGGATTAAAGACCTCAATATTAATCTGACCACACTTAACCTAATAGAAGAGAAAGTGGGAAGTAGCCTGCAAAACATGGACACAGGAGACACTAAGCTTATAGCTCACAAGCCCAGAGAAGCCAAATAGCAAGGCAAACCCAAAGAAAATCATATATAGATCTACTTGGAAATTGGAAACAAACAAGATTGCCTGGCTAAAGGTGGGAATACGGGGGTGGGGATA